>JAJOOF010007336.1:0-53175 GCA_029582545.1 Solanum lignicaule | reverse complement strand
TACTTGTGGTCTTTCTCAAAATGTGAAAACAAATTCTTTGAGAACTAAGTTTTACATGAAGAAACAAAAGGAAGATTCTGGAAGTTTAGGTGTTAAATATGAGTTGGATAGATATCTTCTTCAAGACCAAGAGCCTGAATCTGAGGATTTTGATATTTTGATTTGGTGGAAAGTTAATTCTCCTAGATTTCCTGTACTTTCACAATTGGCTCGAGATGTATTGGCTATTCCTATGTCGAGTGTGGCATCGAAATATGCACTTAGCACCGGTGATCGTATTCTTGATCCCTTTAGAAGTTCATTGACTCCCAAATGTGTGCAATGCCTTATTTGTGTCCAAGATTGGCTTAGACAAGAAACTAAGCCTATTTGTGTTGAAGAAAGTTTGGAGTTTCTTGAAAAAATTGAACTTGGTAAGACTTTTTATTTTTTATTTGTTTTTGGAAAAAATAAAATACTTATTGTGTTGTATCTTGTATGACATATTTGATTTTCTTATTATAGAGATGGCAAATAGTGGAAGAAACTCTTCCATTGTTGATCTATGATTAGCTTGCAAGTGGTGAGTTCAATACGTCAATTATTTAATCATATCATTTTTTTAATCTTAAAAGTAGTGTTCTAACATTTGATTTTATCTTAAAAGGTCCAAGAGTCAAGAAAATGAAGAAAGACGTAAAGTACTAAGTTTTGTTAGTATTTTTGTTGGCACTTGAGACTTGAAAGTTGAAAGTGGTCTCATGGAAGAAAGTCAAGAAAACTCATTATTGTTGTTTGTTATTGTTGGCATTTGAAAGTGATCTCATGGAAGAAGGCAAGAAGCGACATTGTTTGTTGCTCATTAGTCATTATTGTTTGTTATTGTTGGCACTTGAAAGTTCAAACTTGAAAGTGGTCTCATGGAAGAAACTACATTGGTGCATTATTGTTACTTGTTAGATTGTTATTATGTTGTTGTGTAATGGCTTATGGCATGATCAATTGATCATTGTCTATGTGAAGACATTAACTACAATGCACTTTTGTTTTAGTGACATTGTTAATTAAAAATTTGTGTGTTTTAGTGACATTGTGAATTAAAAATTTGTGGTGTTAATGCCTAATGGCAGATTGGTTGTACGGCACTTCGTTTTGACTTTTAATGTGAGCTTCTTTGGTGTTATTTTAATTTACTACATAGATACGAGCTTCTTTGGTATTAATGCTTAATGGCAAATTGGACTTATGGTATCTTCTTTGGTGTTATTTTACAGAATATTGCAGCAATTATGACATAGCAATGTAACTATTTTTGGCCCATTAAGCTGAAAAATCAAACAAAAAAATTGTGAAATTTTAAATTTTAAAAAGCCCACTAAGCAGGCCCATAAAAAAAACCGAACTAACAAAAATCGAATCGAAATAACATAAACCGAACCAAACTTAAAAAAACCGAACCGAAATAATTCGGTTCAGTGTTTGGTACACGCTGTAAAAGAATCGAAAACCGAAAAAACTGGAAAAAAAAACCGAAACCGAACCGAATTACCGAATGTCCAGCCCTAATTTCTTGCACTTCTTGATTTGCCTTCTATTTTCACCACAACCACAACTTAGGCTTTTGGCCTAAGTTGGCTATTCAAACTAACCACAACTTCATGAGGATTATGGGTGATGGATTAAGAAAGGTCTAGTTTTCATCAAGTTTCTTCCAAAGAAAGGTAAGGCTCAAGGGGTGTTCAAGAGAGAATAACACACTCACAAGGTAGGTCAAAAAAGAGGTGTATGTAAAATTGGTTCACACTCATAAAAGTTGCCTAAGATCATATCAAGAGATAGCATCACTTAGTTGACCGGACCAACGGGGCAAATTCTAGGATCTATCATGCATAGTTCACAAGTAAGCTCGTCACACTAGGCATTGACACTATAAGTCGAACAAGACTCCACACTTTCGCTAGTGTGCAATGATCATCACAAGAGATCGATTTGATAAATAGCTAATCACAACGAGATGCAAAGAGTTCACATATTATCTATGCAACTTCATTTGGCCTCATCGTAGCCGTACATTCATGTTTGTTCGATTGAGAGCACTATTCAAATCATCAGTATTGATTGGAACCGAGATTCAATTTTTAGCAAAAGAACAGCCACATTCAACACATGAGAGGTGGCAAAAATGTGCGAAAAATTCAAAAAAATTTGGAAGGGTCAAAATCATTTTGCAATTTAAAATAAAAGGAGTCGTAAGCTCAAACATCCACAGAATGGCAGTGATAATATCAGTTAAAACAGAGCAGCCCAAATATATACATAAAAACAAGAGTCACAAATAGCGCACAAAAGGTGAGCCCCACCCCACCACAATTAAAAAGCATTTGTCCTCAGATGCAAATAACAAAAATATCCAGCAAGTCAATTAAAGAAGAACATAGAGGGAGGTAAAGAGGGGATCATGTCTAAGCAATCGCTCCATCTATCTGGGCATCAATGCCGGTGTGTCCTCCTTCTGACTCTGGTTCTCTACTTCAGCTGGCCATAATCATCTCATCTAAATCATGAGCTGCTCCAAAGTTATCTATCACATTGATGAATCCTCGGGCCCACTAAGGGACGGTAGGGTCAATGGAAATCCTCATACTGGAACTGGCTTCCTTGCTCTTAGTCTTTGCTTTGGTTTTGTTTGGCTTTTCTACATCTCTCCTGAACTTTTGTGATCTTATGTGTCGGGGTGGCATGTCTCTTCCTGCAAATTTGGACCTAGCTATGTCTGCAAAAATCTTGAGATAACGTTAGAACATGACACACTAAGCAGAGATATTCAATTGTAGGCAGGTGGTCATTTCATTCGGCGTGTCACCGAATACCTTCGGCGCACCACGGTTAGTCCGTTGAAGGTCACAGTGTAGAAGGGTTAAGGGTGCAGACAAAGGGCGATTAAGATGACATTCGGCGAGTCGTCGAGTGCACTTACCGATCCCGTGCTTCTTGCCAAAAGTTTCAACTGCCATATAAAATAATGCATGATAATAAGGGTGAGATGGGACACTTAAGTGAACCGCTGAGTGGTTTGGCGAGCTCGTCACAGCTCGCCGAATGACCCAATGTGCTTACTTTTGACCCAACTTCTCGAAATTGGCCCCGCAAACACCGAAAACATAGTTAAAGCACAACTAGCACAAATTCTACCAAGACCCATATTCTACGAATACCACCTATCACACATTAACACAACTAGACACATCGGAGAACACGATTTCGACAGTTTAAGGAAGATTATCGAATAACAATTGACAATTAACCAATTCTATCCAATCAGTGAGGTTCAATAGATTTTAACAATATCAAAGAGTTTGCAAATGAGTATAATGCTGACAAAATAATCACGGGTATTGAGAAGCTAACCTTTTGTACTGATTAAAATGCTACCAAAACCTAGGCGGCAATGCAATCCAAATTCGCGCACAAATCAATGAACCAAAATACTCCAAAAGTGCAAGAAATATAAAACTAGAGTGCAGGTGTGAGTTTGTAAAGGTGAAAAAGTGATGGAAAGAGAATAAAGTTAGAACTATTTAAACCTTTGGCTGAAAGACCGTCCAGTTTTTGTCTATTGGGCGACATTAGTCCCAATCGCCGAACCTGTTGGCAATTCGTTGAGTTGTCACTTGTCTCACCGAGTTTTACAGGACCTTCAATCAAGATGAATATCCAAATGACGGTCTACATCAGAAATGTCGATTACTCAGTGACTCGCCAATGATTTTCGTTGAGTCCGCCGAGTTTTACAGATCCAAACCCATATTGGGTTGGATCAAATGGCGGAGTATGTCGGGGTTCAGCGATTCGCCGACCGGGTCTTCCGTGTGCCAATCTGTACTTCTCATTCAACTTCCACACTTTCACCCGCGGAATCAACACACCATTATTTTATCAAAGACAAAATAGAAATAAGGACAAGGGTTTTGGGTTGCCTCCCAAACAGTGCCTTAGTTAACGTCGTGGCACGACGCAAGTTCACCTTTAAACCTCATTCTTAGGGTTAGCCATGGTATCACTTGGCAAACCCCTTGGCTTTCTCAGATTTAGGTGAGACGAGATATGACCCATCTGGGTCTCTAACTGCTTGATTGAAACTGAATGAGAGGTAACGGTCTGGCTAAGAGTAGACACATTTTTTTCATGCCTTTTAGCATTTTGTCTAACCCTTCAACTTTATTGAGGATGCACGAGAGCATATCCTCAGACCTACACCATCTGAATCCTTTGGATTCTAGCGCTCATGGGGAGGCACGTATCTATCCTTCTCCCCATCCTTCCAATTTGGATTATGGTCCCTCCATTCACGATCCCAGTCCTTCCAACCTTCGTCTCTAGCCCAACCTTGGTTACCACCCTTCCTTAGGTAATTTGAGCGGTAGCCACCGCCTTGGTTGGCTAGAAAATTCACCTCCTCGTTACACAAGGCTTCAAACTTTATCTCCTTAGGATTAGCACCCCCAACCCCCACAGCATTAATACCACGGGCACCAGCCCCCATGACATTTTTGGATAAAATATCAAGCTGCGTCATAATTTTAGCCATGTTCTAGTCTCTCTCATTGTCTTTTTCAATCTGCTCCTTGGATAGCTTGAAGGTGAGATGCAAGACTTGGTCCTCACGAGTGTACCATGCTCTGTTGATAGTTGTCATTCCATCTAAAAGTTGAGCTTCTACTGCATACGGTTGCTGCATTAAGCCTCTCAGCGAGAGTTGGTCGACGACACCTTTGTTTACCAACTCCAAACTCTTGTAGAAGTACTAAAGTAGCACATTATCAGGCAAGCCATGGGTTGGGCATTGTAGCACCAACTATTTGAATCGTAGCCAAGTCTCGTGCAGAGACTCTCCTTCCAGACACTTAAAGCTCTGGATGATATCCCTAAGTGACATCATTTTCGAGGGAGGGAAAAATCACACTTGAAATGCGGTTACCAGTTCCTCTTAAGAAGTGATGGATTCTCGCGGCAACTCAGCTAGCCATTTGCACGCATCTCCAATCAACGAGAAAGGGAATAACCGTAATCGAACTGACTCCTGCGAGATGTTTTTGAACGAGAATGGTCTGCATACATTTACGAAGTTTCAAATATGCTCGTGAGGATCCTCATAAGCCAATCCACTGAAAAATCCCTTTAGTTGCAAGAGTTGTAACATGGTGCTAGTTATGTGGAACACTGTATTTCCCTAGGCTGGGGGTAAATGGATGGATCCAACATCTCCCATGAGATGGGGTCATTGATGTTGGGCTCTTGGACATCGTTGAGATTATCGCTGTCATCCTGGTGGCCCACTTGGCTGCCGTTGCTACCATTAACACTCATGCTTTGTGAAACATTCACACAAGCAAACAAAACCAAACTAAAAATTAGGTAAGTAGACTACAAATAAGAAGAATAAAAATTCTATTAATCTAAGAATTCTCAAATAACACCACTCCCCGACAGCAGCGCCATTTTGATGTTTAGCGTAATCAACGAAACGACTTACAGTTCGGGTGTCTACGATCGTGCAATAGTATAGTAACCCAACCAACGGTTGGGGTTGTGTCCCAAGGGAACGGTTTTGAGAATTAATAGAAAAATAAAACTTAGTTTTAACCAGTCGTAGCTAAAAACATTAACGATTAAAAACATTGTAAATTAAAGGGGGACACAAGAGTGTCAATTAACAAATGGGGGTTTTGTCACAAGTAAGCTAAACTTAGCAAAATCAACACCAAAATCTAAGTAATGAAAGGGGGATTCTTGGGATGTGACCAGAATACGGATTAATCTAGATTATTGGGTACATGCCTTCGATAGAAGATTTATAGAAAAATAGTGACTAGACTAAGCTTTATGTGGGAATAAGTTCTCTCTCGAGCAACTTACCCTGTTTCAAATGCATTCCTCTCGGACACCCATTTGTCGCATGAAGACCAACCTACGCCTTACCTCACTCACTCTCTCGAGCTGAGTGTTAGGATATGGGACTAGGGCTTACCCTCTCGGGCTGAGCCTCATGTCGACCCACTCCTTAGGCCATCAATTTAGTGGTCTTGGTTTTGCGACTTCTCTCTCGATTAAGACGAAAACACATAAGTGAAATTGTATTTGCAAATACAAATCCATTAGATTCAACGACATCTACTAGATGAAATCACCATTAAACTACATTTAATCTATCAACAAGCAAGACCCAACAATTATCTTAACCCAAATTCGCCAAATCACACCCCAAGAATTGAGGTTTTTAGCCACATATCAAGAGATAGAAATTTATACCTAAATGAGCTTGCATTCAAATGGGTATAAAGATTTAAGTCTTGTTACAGTCCAAGAATCAAGAATCCAAGAGACCCAAGTCCAAATCCTTGGAGATGAAACCATCTTCTTCTTCAAGTTTTCAAAACCCTCTCAAACTCGGAGCAAAAATATGAAAACTAATATTCTCGACTGAAAATTATAATAATTGTGCCACTCTAAGTTAAAATTATAATAATTGTTCCACACTTAAAGCTACAACTCTAACTAGTATTTATAGTTTTCACAGATTTGTGCTGCAGCAGATCATTCGGCGTCGTTAGTCGGAATCGTCGATCAACTCGGCGATGCGCCCTTTAGTGTAGTTCATCGCCGTCTTGCATCAGCCCTCAACATCGTCATGCTTTGGGTCATTGGGTGACATGGTACTGCTTCACAGAACTTTTCAGCTATGCGCCGACTGCTCCCTTTTTTTGCCAACTTGATCCTTTCCTTTGGGGCTCAGCACACTGGAACAAAAGGCAAAGTAAGACCCTTCGGCGACTCGCCAAATGGACTCGGCGATCCTCAGGCCTTAATTTCTTCATTCTTTTTTGTGACGTAGTATTCATGCTTTCCTTAAAACTTCAAATACCTGAAACTTAAGGGTTTTCATCAGATATTGAGCTAAAATAAGCATTTGAGGACACAATTTCTATTAAAATATATCCCTAAATGAGTCTAATTTGTAGACTCATCAGCTTCTTTTCATATCCGATCTGGCCTCTATTTGTGTCTAGATTCTATCTTATCAAATTGTCTTTACCTTTCTTGCTCGGTCGACATATGATACCTGCTGAATACCTTTGTTTTGGTACTTATGCTACACTCTACATGTTTTCGTGAAGCATGTCCTAGTACCATCTACCAACGCTGATCGTTCGTGCCATTTTTTGCAAGTTTGTGGATATCAGAGACGAGGGTGAGCCCTTAGCGTCTTGGATTAGCTTGTCTCCTTCTTTACATATGTTATCTTGTCTTTTGCCTTTGAGACAACTTGTTGTGTCCTACTATTGGGAATTGTATTTATTCTTATTAGACAGCTATGCACTCGTGACTTCCAAGTTCTGGGAGGGTATCTATTCAATATAGTTTTTGGTTTTCTTTGGTTTATCTTTTCTTATTATTAGTGTTATTTTCTATTTGGTTTTACCCTAGTACTCATTACTTGTCGTTTTGAGTACGACTTGACTTACCTACATGTAGGTTATAGCGGTGTCATTATGACTCAGGAAATCGGGTTGTCACAAGTTGGTTGCAAAGCCTCACGTTCACCAATCTCACTAGTACAACGATAATACCTAGTAGAGTCTGTGCGATTAGGCATTTTATCTTTCAAGTTGAAGCCTAAATTTGACTTTAGTCAACATTCTGAGTAAAGGAGCTCGCAAGATAATTCCATCAGCATGGTTAGCTCTGGAATGTTGAGTTTGGTCTAGAAAAACCCTTCGTTTAGATCTGGAGGCTTCCAAACTAATTTTGAGACCCTTTGTGGATTTTGGCTTAAAATGAAAAACCGGTGTGGGACCTACTTTTCATTGAGACGACCTCGGATGAAAATTTTGATGGTTTTGTTGAGTCCGGAAAACTATCCTCGATGGATTTGCATATCTCATTTGCATGCACGGGGTTCCCAACGAGTCCAGGACACCCCATTAAAGTTTTGGAGCCTAAGCACTTCTGTTGTGAGCTGAGGTGTGCCCGCGTTCGCTGATGAAAGGTGGCCAGGCACGAGCTTACACAGACAGCAGTTGGTAGGGCCATTCGTGCAGTTGGATCGCTTACGCGTCGTTTAGTCGTCTGGCCTATTTAAGGTTAGTCGCGAGCCAGGCTTGGCTCATTTAGTATTTTTGCGATTTCTCCTTAGTCCAAAATCTGGTTTTGGTGATTTAAAGTCTCACACGGTCGTTATTTTCAGGGATACGTGGGGAGTGATTGGAATATGTCAGTGATACTCCATCAACGTAACTTTTGTCGGTAAGTTGTTGCCTCTTCTCTTTGATTTGAGTTTTCGTTGTGTTGTTGTGTTAGCTGATTTTCGGGTCTCGAATTATGTTCTGCATCATAAGTTCAAGGCATAGCTTAGAACATTTTAAGGGAGTCAATTCTGTAATTTCCAACATGGATCTCATAAAAAAAAATTGACACTAAAAATGGTCTGTCTACATTTTGGGTGATTTTAGTGTATTTACGACCATATTGACGTTTTGATCCTACTTTTGATAGCATGGCAGCGTTCACATGCTATTTAAATAGGAAACACTCCAGTTTTGTGATTTGGAGCGCTCGTGGTTAGCCTATTGGAAAGCTATGGCTTCCTTTCAATCTAGATATAGCATGAATGTACAAATTCATGCTGATGAGTGTGAATTAGGGGTGGGTACCTAGTTATTCTTTATTTTCTTGCTAGAGACCGTGATTTAGGGCTCATTACCACTATTTCCGGGGTAGTACCATGCTAGTAGAGGGATGTATGTGTGTTGTAGCATGCTACATGATTTACTTCTCTGATTACTTGTTTTTGGAGCATGTTTTGGCCTTAGTCTAGGACAAACTAGTATTGCCTTAAACCCATGCACCTTGTGAGTATGGTATGTCTCGAACGTCGCTTTGGATGGATTAGGTCCTTATAGGCAGGAATAGCAGACTTTGATTTGATATATGAGTCTTAGCTTAGGTGTTTGCACTTTTTGTTAGCCTTTCTATCTCCTCTCCCTATTTCTCCGACTCAATGTATTACTAGAGATTGTATGCTTCCTCAGGATTGGAGTGCTTCCGGATTGGAGCCTTTTATGATATCGTTAAAAGTGGACGTTGATTCACGGTGGCTAGGAGCATGTTGGTTCCAATTACACACGCAAGTGTACGCGGTCGCACAAGTAATATAATGGCTTTAAAAGAGCCGGATTATCAAATACAAAAGACTTGTCGATTAACTATTTTACTAAATTACACTAGTCTAATTATTTATTCAAGCGTGTCAAAAGAGTTTAATTTTTATTTGTAAACAAAAGAATGTAAGAATGAAATAATAAAATTACTTACAATGGTTGGAAAATTCGAGGGCTGCAGGATCTTAAGGTTTCATGTATCACATCTTATATAATGAATTAACTACGGTTATCAAATTACTGATTTACGGGTTGATTTTATGATCATGACCTCCCGACCTCTAATCACCTACTCCAATTGATTGTGTAACTACATCATTGAGCGGGGATAGACAGACTCAATTGGTGAGCATTCATATTTCATCTTATTTAGTAACCAAACACGGTGTTCGTCTAAGTGTCAATCTTGAACACGAATCTAAACAAGTGATACGCAAGAGAGATCGAGCTTTTTATATTATTTGGTCTATCTACCTCTTTGTCTCCCGAGTCCAAGAATAGACAATATATTTATTTCTATGGTGATCAAGCATCAAATAATAAAACAAGAATACAAAAGTAATTTAAGCGATAACCAACAATAATTCAAAACAATCGATGTTCAACAATTACCCACAATCGTAACCCTAGAACAAGGGTCTTTAGCTACTAATGTCTAAGAAAAGAACAAGAAGAAAAGAACTCTAAATAGTATTGACTTTGCCCTACACAGTATATTCTCCCTAATAATAATTCTCATGGACTATTTATAGATGTAGAAAACCCTAAATAAAATAATTGAGTCCAAAACAAATTAGGAACTCAAAACCAAAAGGAACTGGGTTTCCTTGTTGTACGCGTATGTCCAACTACCTCAAATTATGGTGTGACCTACAATTTGTGCCACGTGGTAGCAATAATTTTCTCCTTGAATTTTCAATTCTTGAATTGCAGTCTACCGCTATATATATGGTATATTATTATATTCAATTGGTAAAAGGTACAAGTACCCCCCCCCAGACTATGATCGAAATCCCAGAGACACACCTTAACTAAACTAAGGTCTTATTACCCCCTCACCCATTTTTTGTAATGTTGTACATTTTTTTGGATTACGTGGTTTCCAAATATCTCCCACACGCCTCAACTGCATAGAGTCATGGAGTGTTCCACGTAAGCCAAAAGGTGTACAAAATTATATAAAAAATAAGTTCAGGGGTAATAGGACATTAGTTTAGTTAATGTGTGTCTCTGGGATTTCAGACATACTCTAGTGGGGTACTTGTGCCTTATCCCTATTCAATTTAATTCATTAGTTGTCTGCTTGATTTCCTTCTATAATCTTTCATCTTTAATTCATTTTAGCTCTAAACTTCTCCATCTTTACACCAATTTACTCCTACAAATAAAATACATTGTAAAACACAATTCATGAAATTCATGCTCAAAAAGGACAAATACAAATAATAAATGTGAGGCAAATAATGATTACTATATATTTTTGGCCTCACATCAACACCCACACTTAAACTTTTGTTCGTCCTCGAGTAAACATTAAAGCTCATCTCAAAAAATGATACTAGAAATGCCACCTCTTTGGTTGATACAAACAATTAGGCCATATAGAAATTTCCAAAACATCAAGTACAATTCCCGCTCATTATGTAAGACATCCAAATAAACTACGAACTTCTAACCTCCTCCCTTTAAGCAAGGACTTTGAACTCATTGAATTTAAGCAGGCTCACCTACTCTCGTCAAAGAAAGTTAATAAAATCACTTATCCATTGTGGAACAAGTGCCCTCACAAGAAGAAATAGTTCACATACTCAATTCAAAAGATTAAATATAAATTAAGGATTTCAATCAAAGAACAACTCTCACGATCACTAATAAAAATCACATGTATGCACATAGAACCATTATGTACATCTCCACTAATTAAGCATGCTTGAACAGAATCAAATAAGACTTTAACAGGTTGTAATGTAGGCTAGGGGACGGGTAGTTAAATTATATAATAGTGACTAACATTTTGCTATGTACGTTGCAATTTTAGACTTCATCACCCTTTTTTTTCTCTTTTTTTTAGCCTCTCTTCAACAATTATTTCACAAGTAATTCCCATCATCTCAAAACTGATTCAATCATTTTATTTTTTCAAAGAATTTTTTTTTGTTTTTCTTTTCATATAACAATCTTTCAAAGAGGGCTTTTTCATCACTATGTAGCTATCATTGATTACCTTTTTGACTCAACCATCCCTTTTTCTTTAGAATTAACAATTATAATAAGTCTATGTGACAGTGCTCAAGTAAAACAAGGAGCAAAAATTAGGGATTCAATAAAATAGTTAAGGGGAAAATATGACTACCAACAGAAGGCTACATGCTCAAAAGGGCTAACTAGTGATATAATATCTAAAAATGCTAAAATTTACAAGACAAATCAAAGAAAGTCTATTATCATCTCCTAAACAAAACAACACTGTTTATTTCGCTTCAATAACATGCAGGGGAAGTTCTAGACGAAGATGCAAAACATAGAATAAACATATTTTCACTACACATGGCACAAGTATAAATCAAGATGGATCAATTTCACTTCTAAGAGCGACGGGATCATAACAAACAATAAAATAAGTTATATACAAAGTCACAATCATGAGCCTTGGTGTCAAAAAGTCTGCAATTTCATTAGCAATCAAACATTCACAAGAAAGTACTACTCAAAATTAGGCATAAATAGTATCACACAACTAAAAAGGATTTTTTCTTTTCTCTCCAAAAAATATTAAAAGAAAATTTATTACTAAAAAAATAAAAGATACTAAGTTCAAAGGGACTATCCTCAGGAAAAGAACCGAAAACAAAACCCAAAGAACTTATCCTAAAAAAAAGAAGAGAAAAAGACTCTATAAAACCGTAAAAACTAGGAATTCATTCCTCCACCCCACACTTAAAAAGATGCTATGTCTCGAAAGCATCAAATAAAATTTTAAACAAGGGTTAAGGAAAACTCCCTGAGGGATTTTGGCCTAGATAGTAGCATGTTCTCTTAATTTTCGTCAAGAGTCGTACGCACCCCACACTTAAGCTCAAACGTATTCTTTTGCTTCTAATTTTTGGGTACTCATACATCCCCTAATCTGCAAAAACAACACTAAAAAGTTGAAACTTAAAAAATTAAAGAAGAAGCTACACTATAAATTAGGTTGCCTCCCAATAAGCGCCTAATTTAACGTCGTGGTACGACACAAGTAAGTTCACCACTTTTCTTCCACTTTGAACTTATAAATTGTACACCTAACTTTGCATCAACTTTTCTGCTCCTCTCAAGGGGGGTGGTATAAAGATAAAGAAACCAAGTAATATATATCGCATCTTGCACTTCTTGGACCTTAAGTGAGGAATGTCAGTTTACTTGCGTAGACTAGAAAACTTTAGGATGTAGGGGTCGTGTTCCTCATCTAGACAGTCCTCCATTAGTTCAAATGACTCGAATTTCATGTCTCCATCTAAGCATAATATAGAAAAGTATTTTGAATGAGATCCACGATGCCTCAACTCCAAAGCAACATTATTTACAACATTCTCACTTTTGTAGTCTTTCTCAACATCGACATTAAGGAATAAAATATAGTTGAATGGTTGGAATTCCTCTTTTTACTCCACTAGTTGGTCATCATCCATGACAATTGGTGATTGGGCTTCCGACGCCTCAATCTTTTGTTCAAGTGAGCCTCCAAGTCGTGAATATCTGAGCCAAATTGATCTATTTCTTATGTGAGTCAAATCTTTCTTCTATCAGTTGGGTTATCATGAATGTCAGACAATCACGGATAGACTCTTGAAACTTTAGAAGTTGAATTTGTTCTTGTAGCCAAGATTGGCTCACTATCTCTACTTCTTCATAACCTTCTCCTTGTTGGGACTCAATCTCTTCCACTTATTGAGTATTAGCTAGGCCTATAACTTGCAATTGATCAACGTCAACCTTAGCTTGTAGTTCCATCATTATTGCCTGCATTTCCATGTTTTTCTTTGTTGTTCCATCATTATTGATTCCAGTTCCATGAGTTTTGAATTATTTTTGTCCGTCATGTCCATAAATCGCTTTAAAAATATATTGTGTATCTCTTGTTTAGCATTCTCCACTTCATAACCCCTGCCAATATCACAAATAACAGAAAATTTATAATAGGGGTTCGGGGAGGGGAATAAGAGTTTGGAAAATTGTTCCAATAAACATACTGACCACAACATATGTGACATATAGGACACTTGATATCCAAGTGGTATTCATTACAATCATATTTATTAAAATACTCCTCACAGAACCACTATTTATCCCAATCATCCATATCAATAAGAGTACCAATTATTTTAAGAAAAGAATTAATTGTTCAGAAAAAAAAAACTAATTAAAAAACAAAAAAAATTAAATATATATAAAAAAGTATAACGTAGAAGAATAGTTAATTTCTGGGTCTCCAGCAACGGCACCAAAAACATGTTGCTTCCAATTACGCACGTAAGTGTACGCGGCCGCACAAGTAAGGGCTCTAAAAGAGCCAGATCATTGAACTCAAAGAACTTGTCAATTAACTATTTTACTAAATTATACTAGTCTAATTATTTATTCAAGCCTGTCAAAATAATACAATAATGAAATAATAAATAGAAAAAGATCTGTTGACCAAAATTGTTGTAACAATCCCAAACTTTAGGCATGACTTTTTAACCCCATGCACTATTGAATAGTGTATTTTTTTTTTAAAAAAGTGTCCAACTAGACAAGTTACTATTTATAATGATGCAATATTTATGATGCCCACGTAGACACCTATATATCTTTAAAATACACTATTAAATAGTGCAAGGGGATAATAGGTCTTGTCCAAAGTTTGGGATTGTTACAGCAATTTCGGTCAAAGTTCAAATATATTTCGAACCTCTTTCCTTGAAAAATTCAAAGGCTGCAGCATATTTAAGGTTTCATGTATCACATCTCATGTAATGAATTAACTCAGTTATCAAATTACTAATTTACATGGTTGATTTTATGATCATAATATCCCGACTCTAATCGCCCATTCCAATTGACTGTCTAACTACACCATTGAGCGGGGATAGACAGACTCAATTGGCGAGCATTTATATTTCATCATGTTTAGTAACCAAGCTCGATGTTCGTCTGGGAGTCAATCCTGAACATGAATCTAAACAAGTGATATGCAAGAGAGATCGAGATCTTTATATTCTTTGGTCTAACTACCTCTTCGTCTCTCGAGTCCAAGAATAGACAATATTATCTCTATGGTGATCAATCATGAAATACTAAACCAAGAATAAAAAAGTAAAACCATTGATGTTCAGCAATTACCCGTAGCAAGAACAAAGGTCCTTAGCTACTAATGTCTAAGAAAAGAAGAAGAAGAAGAAGAAGAAGAAGAAGAAGAAGAACAGAACCCTAAGAAGTATTGACTTTGCCCTAAAAAGTATATTCTCCCTAATAATTATTATCATGGACTATTTATAGATGTAGAAAATCCTAAATAAAATAATTGAGTCCAAAATAAATTAGGAACTCAAAATCTAATGAACTGGGTTTCCTTGTTGTACGCATATTTCCAACCGTCTCAAATTATGATGTGGCCTTCGATTTGTACCACGTGGCAGCAATAATATTCTCCTTCAATTTCCAATTCTTGAATTGCAGTCTGTCGCTATATATATATATATATATATTGTATATTATTATATTCAATTTAATCCATTCTACTTAATTTCCTTCTATAATCTTGCATCTTTAATTCATTTTTGCTTCAAACTTCTTCATTTTTACACCAATTTACTCCTACAAATAAAATACATTATTAAGCATAATTCATTAAATTCATGCTCAAAAAGGACAAATACAAATAATAAATGTGAGACAAATAATGATTAAGAATATATATTTTGGACTCACATCAGAGCCTACTTGAGATCCTCTTTAGAGTCGATATGCCCCCGGGCACTCTTGCTAGTTGGGCGACTGACGCCCTTGGGAGTGGGTTTGCTGGCTGGGAGGCCTGGATATCTGAGATCCTATACGGAGTTGATACGCCCCTGGGGCACTCTTGCTAGTTGGGCAGTTGACGCCCCTGGGAGTGGATTGTATGACTGGGTGGCCTGGTTGATTGGCACTCTTGATAGGTGGGCTGGGAGTTGACTGGTTTAGTTGATTGTCACGCTTGCCAGCTGGCTTGGGAGTTGACTAGTTCTTGGTTACTGGGGCTGGGAGCCCGACATATGATCTTGTATTCGAATCCAGGTTACTCTTCTATCGTGTAGACTTAGCTATTTTATGTACCTATTAGGCTTATGAGGGTTCGTTCGGTTTTATTTAAACTTGAGCGCGAGTGTACCTTCTGGGCTTATAAAGGTCCAAGTAGGTCTAATTTAGTTGTTATTAGATTTACTTTCAGTATGCTCGCGTGCCTTGTCTATGGTTTCACCGGTCATTCCTTCTTGGATGTAGTTGACCATGTCAGTACTATTGAGTAGCTACATCATGAGGCCTATGTGGGCAACGAGAAGAGGGCTAGGCATGAGCGCAGTGTAACACCTTAAAAAGTGGTTGTGAGTTGGAAAGGAAAATGTTGTAGATTGACTACTGGCACAGAGTTTTACGGACAAATGTACACACATATTGCGTCTCATGGATCGTATGTTGAGTCATTGACTTTAACCAAGTTTGGGAAGGGTTTAAGTTTGGTTTAACAGGAAGGACCATAAATCATGAAGTAGTCCATGACTTGTTGACTCTCCTATGAATTCCCCCTTATGACTTAGGAAAACATGACTTTTCACGGACGCCTGGATGTTTTATGGAAGGGTGCATGGTCTGTGGAATGGCCCATAATGATAGAACTGAAAAGTCCAATCCCCCTTCTAGTTCACAGTCCCCTTGTCTGTGAAGTCCTCCGTTAAAGATTCTGTTAGTTTTTAAGTCAAGGTTATTTCAGTCTTTTCTTATTCTTTTAGCACCTAAGATATGTCATTTCTAGAATGTTCTAAGGTCCTATAACTACCTTTACTCTTCAAATTATACCTATTCCCTCTCATTTACTAAAAACCCAAATTTCTCCAATCTTCTTCTCCAAGTTTTCTCCCAAATCTCTCGAGGAAGAAGTTTGAGGGTTCTTCAAGCTTCAAGGTTTCTTCTTCACTTTTAGTGCCTTGATTACCCAATGTATATGCGAATCCACCAATGGATCCCTTTCATCTATTGGGTTCCAAAATAATCTCAATCTCCAATCCAATTCTCTTAGGGTTTCATATGATTCTCCATGGATTCAATTTATTGTGATTCAATTACTTATATTCAATCTTATTATGCATGATTTGATACAATTACATGATTTCCAATTGTTTTCACGTGAACCCATGTCTATGTCTATTTTATGAATATGAACTATGATTATGGATTATGATTATGGATTTATGCATGTTTTATAAAAAGAATAATTCAATTCTTAAGGATGCTTTTAAGATAAAATGTCACTGATTTGTGAAAGGTTTTCTCACATTTGAAAGGAAATATGATTTAGTTGCTTAGAAAGGAAGTGTGTCATGAACAAGTTTATGAAATCATGGTTTAATGAAAGGAGATACTCTAATATGAATTGATGATTGGATTGGTAGTCTTTAATTGATGTCTTTCCAAGTATTTTGATATGATTATGTCTTTTTCGTCGAGATTTACTTAGCACCGAGAGGACTTTGGAATGAAGTCCCTACAACTAGTAAAGGTTTGGTCTTTAGAAGCAATTCTCTTGTCCTAAACTACGTGCCCCGAAGGATTTGTCTTAGAAAGCTATACCTAGTGTATCCACCTAACATAATATGTATGGTCCTTACCTTGGGAAGTAGAAAAATCTCTTTTTTTGTGTGGGAAACACATCATATTCCATGCTATAGCTCACATGGTCTATGACGGTTAACGGTAAATATCCCACAAGTGAACTATGTATTCTTCAAAGGCATTTTCAACACTTTAATTGTTCATGATTTATGATTTCTCTTTAAAGGTTTTTAATATGTTTCTCTTAGTCATGCATAAATGTTGAGGTTAATTATATTATCATGTTTACATTTAATGGATTTCCCCGTACTTAGTATAATCATAGTGCTAATGCATACTTATGACTATATATGGTCTGGTGCTCCTCTTCGCGGACATGGTTAGATCAGGATTGCCACTTTTGATCCCTTGGATTGGTGAGTCCTCATGATTCGAGGGAAAAAACATGGATATTTTTATTGCTTTTATGGTCTTTCAGTTTTAGACTTGTTGTACGTGGTGTATGGGTTACGTCCTGAGCCACTCCTATGATGTTAAAAAGGCTATGTCAGATTTAGTAGTATTCCATGTATTTTCTTTTGTAATCTATTGGTATATTTTAAGTCATCTTATTATTTGAGACTTAAATCGATTCTATCTCTTAAATTGTATTTTATTACATCATGCTTATGTCAAGTGACTTGTTTGGGTCTTTCGGAGTCTAATTCGCCATGTCAAGTCTAGGGTGTACTTTGGGTAGTGACAGACAGCTATAGTGGGTCCCTTTCTAAGCCCAAGGACTCTTATAATTGGCCTTGCTAGCAGTTTCAACAAGTTCAATCTAGTTGGCCTGTTTAGGCCTCACTTCAAGCTTTAGAGGGTGACTAGTAGAGTCCGGGTGACGCTGGTATGAGTTAGAGTCGATGGGGTTCACATTCATGTGCTTCAGGCTGTGGTGGCCATCAATTTGCTAGCCGATCTTCATAGAGTTACTATGACTATAGGGAGCTTGATCATTTGTACAGAGAGTTCCCTCAGCATGGGATGACCGCCCTAGCTTCACATGTAGCTCGACCAGCTCTAGAAGTAGCACCTCCGGCCAAAGGTAGTGGCTAGGGTCAACATCGTTGGTATAGTCACTAGGGAGCATACGGTGGACCCTGGGGAGGCAGGTCAGGTGGTAGTGTTGATGCTCAAAGTAGAGGCGGACATGCTCATTTGTAATTAGCTCCAGTGAGGGCGGATGTTGACATATGAGATGTTGTGATCATATGTACGATTCTTTTATGACATCAACCTACCTCAACTTTATTTATTCGAGCTATACTTTTTCATATATATACATGTATATTATGTTTCCCATTTGAGAATGAGTTCAGAGCCTTAGGGAACATTGTTGCATGTGTCAACCCAGTGGGTGAGTCTTTAGTAGTGGATCTTGCTTGGTGATTATCTAGGGGCGTGACACCTACGCTGACCTTACATTACTTGATATGTTGGATTTTGACGTGATTATGGGCATAGACTGGTTATCCCCCTATCGCATGGTTTTGGATTATTTTTCTAAGACCGATACATTAGCCATGCCTGGTATCCCACTAGTGATGTGGCAGGGCTCTTGAAGTCACATGTCGGTTGGAGTTATCTCCTTTATTTGGGCTTAGAGGTTAGTTGCTAGCGGTTTCTTATCTTATTTGGCTTATGTGCAGGATGTGAGTAGGGAGGTTCTTTCGGTTAATTGGTTTCTATCGTTCATGAGTTTATGGATGTGTTTCCTAGTGACCTACCTAGCCTTCCATAAAACATGATATTGACTTTGATATTAACCTTGAGTCGGGCATTTGTCATATTTCTATTCTGTCTTATCGAATGGCCCTCACACATCTCAAGGAGCTCATTGTTCAACTTTTGGATCTTTTGGGTAAAGGATTCATTACCCCTAATATTTCACCTTTGGGTGCCCTCATCCAAAAAGATGGATCTATATGAATGTGTATTGACTACAGGCAGCCGAACAAGGTGACTGTGAAGAACCATTAGCCCATGATTATATTGATGATCTATTTGACTAGCTTCAGGGTGTCATTGTATTTTCGAAGATTGATTTGAGATTTGATTACCAAAGCTGAGGATTAAGGAAGTGGACATCCTTAAGATCGCATTTAAGACTCGTTGTAGTCATTATGAGTTCCCAGTGATGTCTTTTTGGTTGACTAATGCCCCTGCGGCATTTATGTACATGATAACATGTGTGTTCAAGCCTTACCTTGATTCCTTTGGCATTGTGTTCATTGCTGACATTTTGGTACACTCATAGAGTCGGGGAGAGCATGAGCTGCATTTGAGGATTGTGCTCTAGACTTTGAGAGATCAACATCTTTATACCAACTTCTCAAAGTGTGAGTTTTGGCTTGAGTCTATAGCATTCTTAGGGCACTGATGTTTTTGTAATCAAGGACACAACTTCCAATGCAAGTGTCTACGATCGTGCAATAGTATAATAACTCAACCAACAGATTGGTTTTGAGAATTTATAGAAAAATAAAATTTAGTTCTAACTAGTCGTAGCTAAAGACATTAACGATTAAAAATATTGTAAATTAAAGGGGACACAAAAGTGTCAAATATCGATGGGGTTTTTTTTTGTCACAAGTAAGGTAACAACATCAAAATAAACAAGGGTTTCTAAGTAATGAGAGGGAATCCTTGGGATGTGACGGGAATACGGGTTAATCTAGATTATTGGGCACATGCTTGCGATAGAAAATTTATAGAGTAATAGTGACTATGTGAAGCTTTATGTGGGAATAAGCTCTCTCTCTCAAGCAACTTACCCCGATTCAAATGGGTTCCTCTCGGACACCCACTTGCCACATGAAGACTACCCTACGCCTTACCCCACTCACTCTCTCGAGCTGAGTGTTAGGATATGGGACTAGGGTTCACTCTCTCGAGCTGAACCTCAAGTCGACCCACTCCTTAGGCCATTAATCTAGTAGTCTTGGTTTCGTGACTTCTCTCTCGAGCAAGCCAAAAACACATAAATAAACTTGTATTTGCAACTACAAATTTTTTAAATTCATCCACAACTACTAGACGAAATCACCATTAAACTACATCTAAACTATCAGCAAACAAGACTCAACAACAATCTTAACCCATATTCGCTAAATCACACCCCAAGAATGGGGGGTTTTAGCCACACATCAAGAGATAGAAATTTATACCTAAATAAGCTTGCATTCAAATGGGTATGAAGATTTAAGTCTTGTTACAGGCCAAGAATGAAGAATCCAAGAGACCCAAGTCCAAATCCTTGGAGATGAAACCCTCTTCTTCTTCAAGTTTCCAAAACCCTCTAAAACTTAGAGCAAAATATCCCAAAATGTACTATTCTCTAAGTGAAAATTATAATAAAAGTTCCACCCTAAAACTAAAACACTAACTAGTATTTATAGTTATCATAGATTTGTGGTGCAGCGGATCGTTCGGCATCGTTAGTCGGAATCGCCGATCAACTCGGTGATTCGCCCTTTGGTGTAGTTCATCATCGCCTTGCACCAGTCCACAACATCGTTGTGCTCTGGGTTATTGGGCGACATGGTACTGCTTCGCGAAACTTCTCGGCGATGCGCCGACTGCTCCCTTTTCTCGCCGACTTGATCCTTTCCTTCAGAGCTCAGCACACTGGAACAAAAGGTGAATATGTGATCTGTTGGCGATTCACCGAATGGGTTCGGCGATTCGCAGATATTCATTTCTTCATTTTTTTCAACTTCTTTTGCTCATTTTTGCTCGATCGTGTCCATGCTTTCCCTCAAACTTTAAATACCTAAAACTTACGGGTTTTCATCAGATATTGAGATAAAATAAGCATTTGAGGACACAATTTCTATTAAAATATAGGCCTAGATGAGTCCAATTTGTGGACTCATCAGGCACGTGGTGTTAGAGGATAACATTATGGTGGATCTGGTGAAGATTGAGGCTATTCATATTGAGCTAGGCCCAATTCTATTACTGAGATTCAGAGCTTCAGAGCTTCATCAGATTAGCGGGATACTAAATATAGTTAGTTGAGGGTTTCTCTACTATTGCAGTACATTTGATATGGTTGACTCGCCTTGATGTTGCATTTGAGTGGTTTGAGGGGTGTGGGTTGAAAGTTTAGACACTTAAGGAGTTTCTTACCTTCGCTAATGTATTTAATCTTCCAGTTGAGGGCTTCATGATGTATTGTGATGTATCTGGTGTTGGTTTGGTTTGTGTATTGATGCAGCGGGATCAGGTTATAACTTATGTGTCAAGGCAACTTAATTTGCATGAGCACAACTACCCCACTCATTTTTTGAAGTTGGCGGCGGTAGTTTTTGTGCTTAAGATCTAGAGGCACTACTTAAATGGAGTTTGATGTAAGATCTATACTAACCACAAGAGCTTCAGTACATTATGAGTCAAAGGGGCCTTAATTCGAGGTAGTGTTGATGGATTGAACTCCTGAAGGACTAAGACCTTTCTATCTTATACTATCCCGACAAGGCGAATGTTGTAGCAGACACCTTGAGTCGGAAGGCAGTAAGTATGGGTAGTCTAGCCTTCCTGTCTACTGTGGAGCGATCTTTGGCTTTAGACATCCAATCCTTAGTCTATAGAATGATTCGTCTTGATGTTTCAGCTTTTAAGCGGATATTGGCCTATATAGGAGTTCAATTTTTTCTATTAGAGAGAATTCATGGCTGTTAGTTTGAGGATGAGACCTTGGTGGTCCTCCGAGATCGAGTATCAGGAGGTGATGTCGCATAGGCAACCTAAAATTTAGATGGGTTTTTTAGATTTGTTAGACGTATTTGTGTTTTGAGAGATGGGGATTTGATCCAGTTGATCCTTCATGAGGTCCATGATTCCAAATATTCTATCCATCGAGGCAACATGAAGATGTGTCGTGGTTTGAGGTAGCACTACTAGTAGAGTGGTATAAGGTAATATAATACGGACTATGTGTCTCATTGCCTATGTTTCCAACAGGTGAAGGCCAAGCATTTGAGGCCTAACGGTGAATTTCATAGATTGCCCATTATGGAGTGGAAGTGGGAGCATATCACCATGGACTTTGTTGTGGGTTTTTCTCAGACTTCTAGAGGTGTTGACAATATTTGAGTCATTATTGATCGATTGGCCAAGTAAGCACCAAATATTGTCTGTGGTCCAGGGTCCGTAGGTCGATCCCTCAAAAACCGGTCTCTGACCACCAAACGACGGTCGTGCAGGACGGTCCGTCGTCGTGACCACGGTCTGTCGATGGGGGTGTCGTGGATCGTACCTGGCAGTTATTTTTAGGGGAACATGGGTCTTTTCTGGTTTTAATTAAATCAAAGTGGTGTCGTTTTGCCTAAGTCTAGAACACATATATAAGGATTTTTAACCCCCAAATTTCCCCATTCAAGTCATTATTTCAAAACCCTAAAGAAATCCCAAACTCTTCTCTCAAATATTCTCTCTCTAGAAGGTGGAAGAAGAAGGAAGAGATTGAAGCTAGGTCAAGTTCAAGTCTCCAATCTTCAAGCTTTTGTGGGATTTGTGATTAAGGTATGATGGCTTTTCATCCATGTGATCCTTTCTCCCATGGAGCCCGTTTAGATCCCCAACTGTGAAGTCTAAATCCCCAATTCTAGTTAGGGTTTCTTCCAGTGTTGTGGGTAATGATGAATGATGATCCAATAGAGTGGATTATGATTGTTTATGATTGAATTGGTAGGATTAAATGTTTTTAGTATGAAATTACATGTACCCATGCCTATTCCATTTTTCTAACATAGAATTGATATAATTGGGTTTGATGCCATGAAGGGAAACTTTATGGGTCCAGATACCTCCTTATAGGATTGATGATTTATGATTAGAATTATGATGAATATGATGTTAATTGCTTGAGAGTAAAGCATGAATGATGATCATGAGATGTAGTGCTTTGAGAGTAAAACTTAGACTATGAATTGTTGATTGTTGATTCTATTGTAGTGGAAGGGACACTTCCCACATGAACTAGTAAAGTATGAATGTATGAATGTGAAAGGTTTTCTCACATGAATGATTTTTGGTTGATAGGATTTCTCACCTAAAATGAATCTAGACTAGAAGACTATGTAATTGATGAGGCTAGAGGCAATTACCCTTGACCTCTATATGAGAAGGAGATAAGGTGATTTCCCATACTCCTTAGACTTGAACAAGAGGTGACTCCACACGTTCCTAATATGATGAATGGACATGGAGGCGAGTACCCATGATCCTTATAAAATGATGTGCAGGCGAGTACCCGTGTCATATGATGTTGGCCATGGAGGCGAGTACCCATGTTCTTAAAGTAAGTAAGGCAAAAGGCGAATACCCATTAGCCTTTTTAGTTAGGCAAAGAGGTAAATCCTCATTTCTTTAAAAGTAAGTATGAATAATGTGAATTATGTAATGAAGAAAGAATAGCTTGGATTGTTGCTTGAGATGCCTTCCATGAAGTAAGCATAACGAGAGGCAGATGACCCAAGTCTTTGACTAAGGATAAGTTGAGGTTGCTTGAGAAGTATTCCTCTTTTATTATATTGAATTTATGTTCATTGATTGTGCTTATGGTTTATATTGACTAACCCTTATGTTTATGTTGTTTATGCAAGCTATCATATTTAGTACATTCTTGTACTAACACATTCTCTTGCCTACATTTCTTATCCAAATGTAGGGTCCGACGACATCGATTCTCACACTCATGGTTGGGATCATAGTAGATCAAGGATTGAAGATTTGGTGAGTCCTCATAGCATTCGAGGATTTGACCACCATTTTCCTTATGTCTTTCTCTTATGTTTGAACTATTGTATTAGCGGTATCCCAAGGATTATTCATGTTTTTGATGGTTTGAGACAATTGTATTAGACTTCCACTCGTTTATAAAGACTTTGATTGATTTGAAATTGTTTTAAATTTATGCACCTCTTTCTATTACTTTATGTTATGATATGCTAGGTAGCTTGTATGAGGCCTTTTGGGGTCATGTACGCCTTGTTACATCTAGGGGGTACCCCCTGGTCGTGACATTAAAAATATGTTGTGGGCATGTGTTTTGTATTTTAGAGGTCACTGGGATACGTTTTTGGCTTTAGAGTAGTTTGCAAACAACAACAGCTACCACTCTAGTATTCAGATGGCCCCATTTGAGGCCTTATATGGTTGGCATTATCGTTCTCCAGTTGGTTGGTTTGAATCTTTGGAGCCTAGGCCACGTGGTACTAACTTGCTTTAGGAGGCCTTAGATCATGTACGGGTGATCCAAAATAGGCTCAGTATAGCTTAGAGTAGGCACTGAAGTTATGTTGATCATAGGCGTCAGCTATTAAGGTTTAGAGTTTGTGATCGGGTATTCCTTTGTGTGTTACCCATGAAGAATGTGAAGAGATTTGGGAGGCAAGGCAAGCTTAACACTAGGTATATTGGGCCTTTTGAAATTTTTTGTACTATTGGTGATGTTGCTTATAAGTTGGCCCTACCTCCTGCATTTTCAGTTATTCACCATGTTTTCCATGTTTCTATGTTGCGCTCATATGTTCCATACAAGTCTCATGTGCTCGGGTATGATTCGGTGGAGTTGGATGACCGACTGACCTATATGGAGAAGCCTATTGCTAATCCAAAGATGTGTGGTAGTTGCATTCAGATCCATTCAAGTGACTAAGGTATTTTGGAGGCATAATCCACTTGAAGAGGCTACCTAGGAGACCGAGCACGACATGCGAGAGTAGTTTCTTTACTTGTTTGAGTCTTCAACTACTTCTTGACTGTTACTGGTGCGGATAAAATTCATTTTTAGTAGTGGATGTTTTAATGACTCTCCAGGTCATTTCTATGAAAATACCTATTTTCATCATTTAGATCTATCCTATAGCGACTCGAAGTTATTTACGACTTTGCTGGGATTGGCAGCTTAGTCACCTAGATGTTCATTTGGATTCTATGCATGTTTTTGTGTTTTGGAGATTTTGAAACTTCAACATTTGACTTTGGTTAAAATTTCAGGAAGACGGCCTCATAATGTAATTTTGACGGTTCCACTAGCTTCGGAACATCGAGTTTAGTCTAGAACAACCTTTCATGCAGATCTCGAGGCTCTAGAATAATTTTGAGCCCCCTCGTGAAATTTGACTTACAATGGAGCTTGGGTGTGGACCCATTTTTTGTCAAGACTATCTCAGTTGGAAGTTTCGACTACTCCGTTGAGTTCAGAATGTCGAATTTGGTGGGGTAGCATATTTCATTTGCATGCATGGGATTCCAAACGTATCCCAAGCACCCTATCAGAGATTTGGAGACTTGATGTATTCAGCTAATGCACCAGTTGTTGGTGCTGTCTTTCGCGCGATCATGTGGGTGCATCCGTGATCACGGAGGTAACTACGCTTGACCATCATAGTCGTGTGGCCTCGCCATGATTGCAAAGTTCTCCACTTAATTAATCGTTTCATTTACTTTAATTGATCAAACTTTAATTTAATAAAAAAAATTGAACATAAATTGTAGTGTACTAGTCTTTAATATAATCCTCCCACATAGTACGAACAATCTTCTCTCATTGAACTTGCATTTCTCGATCATATGACCGAGAAGACGAACAAACATTGTTACTTTGAGTCATTTGTTGGTCCATATCATTCACAACTATATTTTCATGCTCATTGACCATAAATATTACATCACCTATTTGGTATTATTGCAAATAATTATATAACACTGTACAAGTTATGACAATTTTCACTTGTATATCAATATCATAATGGTTCATGCCTTGTTTCACTTATGTGCGGTTGCACATTTTCAGTGCATTAATTTCGTGCTAAAATCAAACATATTAAAAGTAGTGATTATCAAACATACATCACCAATTTTGTCCTTTTTCATATTAAATTGCTTTAAACATTTCCATAGGTAGCCGAAAGAGAAATTTTTTTATTATGAAAAACCAAAAAAATATTACTCCCCTCGGTTGTATTTATAATCACCAAATCAATTATTACTTTATCATTTATATTCACCAAATTGAAAGCATTGATAAATTTTATGTTGGTGAGAAATATAAATTTTAAAAAGTAATGATGTGATTATTAATTTTATTTACATATGAAATAAATATTTGGTAGATACAATGTGGAGTTGTTTTAACAAAATATAAACTTGTGGGTCAATTTTTGTATTTAAAAAGTCTCAAATCATTATATGGAATTCCCATATCATGATTTTTGGAGAATACGATATTCCATATCGTGATATGAAATCAGTTTGAAATCGCATGTCCAAACGCTGATTGCAGCTCACAATTTTATATCGTGATATGATATCACATAAGTTATCCATAATCAATTTAAAAGCCCAATCAAGCAACTTTCCGGGTCCAGCACCTTCTTTTGGCTGGAGCCGACCACTCTGTATAAACCTTATTTCTCTTCTCCTCTACTGATACTGTAACGAGCACAAAATCCAAAACCCTAAAGTTTCTCTTCGCCCCATCAAGTTTCTGTCCATTTCCCAATTTCTCAGTTATGCCACCTAAAGCAGCTAAAGGTAAAGAAGTACCTGCCGAAAGGCCTATTCTTGGCCGTTTCTCATCCCACTTGAAAATTGGAATCGTAAGTTTTTCTCCATTTTCTTATGTTTTCATACATATGCGTCTGATCTCCGTTTGTATTGGTCGTTGCTGAAATAACTGGAATATGTAGAAAATGGAATACAAATTCCTCTTATCCACTGAGCTATTACGTTTTTAAACCCGTATTTCGATTTTTCAGTAGCTTGTTTACTTTATATATTTGCATTAGGCAGATGTACAACTTTTGATGAGGAAATGGGACTAAAGATTGTTTTTTTTTTTTGATCAATTAAGAGGCTATAATAAAAAGCATCAAGAAGATGTGATAACTCCTTGACAACAAAAAACAGTTAGGTTCTGGGAGTTAAAACCTAAAGAAAAAACTCAAGGCTGTTAACTTTGCATGTGACAGTTGGTTCAACTTAACCAAAATTGCACCTTTATCTTTAGAATCATTTACACCAATTCGATATGGATATATCTGCAGAAGATTGATGTTGAGCTTGTTTATTCTCTTTCAGGTAGGATTACCAAATGTGGGAAAGTCTACTCTCTTCAACACACTGACAAAGTTATCCATTCCGGCAGAAAACTTTCCTTTTTGTACTATTGAGCCTAATGAAGCTCGAGTGCACGTTCCTGATGAGCGTTTTGAATGGCTCTGTCAACTCTACAAGCCCAAGAGTGAGGTTTGTCATCCAAATCCAACAAATAATACTGGCCAGAAAAAAGAAGTTGATGTGCCTCGTTTTCCCTCCCTTATGTAGCTGTGACGATCTATTTGTGACTCGATTGTTTATTAAATTATTCTATATAATTAAGTTTGATTTGCCTCTGGGATAGCTTCTTTTTTTTATTCTTCATTTGTCTCTAGGACAATATTATTTATAATTCATTTTTAATGAATGTTTGACGACATCTAGGTGGCTGCCTTTTTGGAAATTCATGACATAGCTGGACTTGTTCGAGGTGCTCATGCAGGACAAGGATTGGGGAACAGTTTCTTATCCCACATCCGTGCAGTTGATGGCATTTTCCATGTTCTACGTAATATATTCACTCTCCATTTTGTCTTTCCATCTATTGAGCTATTCTTTTCTGGTTGTTAAGTATACTTTTGCAAATGTAGTGGTCTGTATGATCTGAGTTATTATTTCTAGTTGTATCTTATATAGTCTCACTGTTGAATGCTATCGTACATATTTTTGCTATTTGTCAGGCGCATTTGAAGATCCAGATATTATCCATGTCGATGACACTGTTGATCCTGTGAGAGACTTAGAGGTTATAAGTGAGGAACTAAGGCTTAAGGTAAGTTGGTTCATGCACTTTGAGTTCTTGGAATTTGTTGGGGCATGTATTCAGTTCCTTGAAGACAGTAAGTTATTATTTTGTAATACCGTAATTGGATGTACTCTATAATAGCATTGTCAGGGGGATTTTGTTGATTGCACTTGACTACTGCATTGATGAGTAGCTTCTACTGTTGGAAATTTTCCTAATCATATCTTCAGGTTAATAAAACATCTACAATGTTCCTAATTGTGAATACCTATGAGTTTACATATTTATCGAAAAAACAAAAGGAAGAAAAGAAAAGGAAAGTATCCCTGTGAGTAAGTACAAGATCAGTTGCATACAGATACAGCAAGAAAGCGGTCTCATACTGGGTGAGGGGAGCACTCTCAATAAAGAGGTTGTTTGGCACTTGAACAGTTCTCTCATATTTCTTGACACATTTTTTTATGATGTTAGATGTTCCATAGATGGCATAAAAAAGATGCGAAGATACAAAAGTAACCAATATTAATGTTAGCTCATTACAAAATTCTCCATTCTAACCAGGGAGCTGACCAAAAGAAGCAAAAATATGGCCCAAGTTGAAGGAAATGAACTGATAAAATCTAGATATGAGCCAACACTATTTATAGGGGTTATGTTTCCCAACTAAATAGGTATAGCAGACCTTTAACTTTCTAAATATGGGGATGAGTTGAAGTTCCATCAAAACATTTGCGATTCCTTTCTTGCCACAGAACCCAAAAGATACAAGAGAGGATCATCTTCCAGACTTTCTTGATGGCTTTGTCAACTTTCCAACTGTTCCTACCCAACTGCTTCCTTAATGCCTCGAGGTATGGTCCAGTTTATACCCAGCATGGATAGAAACATAGACCACATGTCTGTAGCTACTGGGCAGTGTAGGAAGAGGAGATTTACAGATTCTAAATTCTGATTGCACGTGTAACATCTGTTTACCAGCTGACTGCAGACAGGTTTTTCTGAGAGCTGTCCATGAAAAGCAGACAACTTTTGTGGCAGCTTCGTCTTCCAAATGAATTTCCAGGGCCAAGAGTCTAGATTTCATTTTGCTCACAGAGGTGTCTGTAGCCTGCCTTAACAGTATAAGAGCATGGTCCACAGCTTCCCCACCTGATTCTATCTATGACTTCTATCCACAGGGGAGTTTTCCAGTCTTCCTAGCATTTTGAAAATATTGTGTGGCTCATAGCCATTCATATTTCTTCTAAACTGGTCCCAAATATTCCTTGATCTGTTTTGAGCTATGGTTGAGTCAGGGTCATTGGCTAGCTGGTAGAGGGATGGGTAGCTATCCATCAGGGTGTTGTTGTTCAACCATTTGTCCTTCCAGAACTTGAATGTTGTCCATTCCCTATCTCAAAGGTGATGTGCTGTGGGAATTCCTCCCATAAGCTGCTAATGTGTTTCCAGGGACCTACGCCCATGAGGTGATCTGTCACATTTAATTCACCAGTGGCTCTGCTGCCCATGTTTAGCAGCAACCACCTTCTTCCATAGGCTAGAATCTTCATCTGCAAATCTCCCAAGCCATTTCATCAGCATGCTCTTTTTATTTCTTGACACATGAAGATGGTTAATAATCTTGTGTCAGGTAAAAAAGGGTTTCTACTGTAACACTTGCACATAATTAATAAAAAGCATTTTTAATGCACACAGTGGTGCTTTGTGTAATGGATGAATGTACAAGGAGCATTCATCTATAAATTTAGATGATTGAGAGTCCTGCATGGAGCGATACTGTGTTATCACTAAGTTCTTGTGTCCATTACTGATGCATTGGATATTGCTGGAAGTTCTTTTTGGACTAATATGCTGGATTTCCTGTCAATCTGATTCTTTAGAAGGAATTTGTAACTTAATTGTAAATTTTGGCATCTTCAACTGAATGTGCCTGTTCACTGTAATAATCTCATGATTGATGAAATATGTCATCCTTTGTGTAAACAGGACATCGAGTTCATGGAGAGAAGGATAGAAGATCTTGATAAGAGTATGAAGAGAAGCAATGACAAACAATTGAAAATAGAGCATGAATTGTGTCTAAGGGTTTGTGGCTATTGCTCTTCTTCCTTTGACCTTGTTACTTGCTTAGATTTTTATCCCATTTCTGTATCTGTTAGACTTTCTTGATCTCTGGGTAGCCAAGTCTTTGAATGGTAGCAGTATGAAATATTTATGTTTCTGTATAGTCCATTGACTTTCTCCATTTATAAACTAACTAGATGTTTTGGTACCATCATGTATTTATTGTCCTCCAATTGTAGAAATATATTTCCTTAAAAATGGTGTCTCCTCCTTGTAAGATTGTGTAAGATTCTTTTTAGATGAGAACGGAGACTGATCTCGGTACAGATGATTGAATATCCATCTCAGGTTAGATTAATTGGTAAGATACTTTTCTTTATTTGTGTATGCTCATTTCTGGTGGAAATGTCTTAGCTGTTTTAAAGGGATGGTGGTGTTAGACTTGTCTTCCACTACTTTTCAGCTGTTTTGTAGCTTGAGTCTACATTGATTTGAAAAGAAAAGGATGAACTGCTTTCTCTTGTTTTTTTCCTGTTAAATCTTCACTTATTTTACTTCACTGTAGTTCTCCAAGTAATTGAGTGCAAAAATTTGAGCACATTTTATAGTTCATTTTACAGATAATTGAATGATTAAAAAGGTCTAGATAATGGAACTATGCTGCTGCCTGTTTTCACAGGTCAAAGCATCACTCGAGGAAGGCAAAGATGTTCGTCTGGGGGAGTGGAAAGCTGCAGATATTGAATTCTTGAATACTTTCCAGCTCCTTACTGCGAAACCGATTGTTTACTTGGTGAGTTTAACGTTTTTAACTCCTCTTTATCTTGGCTATGTACGAAATCTGTCAGAATTTACGTTCTGAAAACAGCAATATGGGTTTTCAATGTATATCCAAAATTATTTCACTGCACAAACTGATATTACAGAAGGCAGAATTTTTAACTTTCCGAGTTCAGTTATAGTTAATAATCAGAATGATCCAATTTTGTTTAACCAATCAAAAGAAAGTTATTCATATATGGCTTGGAAATGTTGTCTCCGAACTCCTTTTGGAATGTCTGTGTGTGTGAGAGAGAGGGGGGGGGGGGCGGAAAGATGTGTCACTAGTTGGGAGATTACTCGTGGAACAAATCAGGTAAAATATATGCTGTACTAGGATTATTTACTGTATCTTGTCACATTGTTCACATAATTTTTGGGTAGTTTCTCATGATGCTTTGATGTTTCTTCTATTGCCAGCAAGGCAGTTGCATGATTAGGATCAGCAGAATAATCTGAATATTGCATTGTGCCTACTGATTATGTAACGAAACATTGACAGGTTAATATGAATGAGAAAGACTATCAAAGGAAAAAGAACAAGTTTCTGCCCAAGATTCATGCATGGTATGATCCATCTCTCTTAACAGTTATCACAATTATATTGCTCCTCTTACACTTAGAAAAGCTAAATTTGGAGGGATCTGTGTCATTTGATATTTGATCAGAAGAGAAACTGTTTTTGTTTATGATAATGAGATTAATTTGAATTCTAACAAAAAATCAATATACTGCAATATATAGTACTCCCCTGCCAGTATAAAGTTGGTTGTGATATTGATCATAAAAAGAACTTGGGTTACATAACATCATTCTTCCTGTGCTCTTGTTCTCTACATTGTCATCTGCAAAGCAATGATACGTGTGGGCAACAAAATGGATCAGATGCATACAAAAATGTGCTCCCTCATGAACAAAATATATGATGTCACACTTCAGCTATCTCCTATTCTTGAAATTGTTGCTCTGAAGAGAGAAATCCCTCTTCTCGCTACTCCATCAGGAATTTTTAAGTGCCTGTGGAGTTCCTCGTTTTTGGTCTCTTATTTTGTCACTCCTCATAGTTAAAGATTAAATTGCTTTGCCTTTTAATTCAAATATTCACTGTTCTGTAAGACTGAAACTAAATAGAGTAAGCTAGATTTTATGACCTGGATTGTGGTCCACTTGTGGCCATTGTAATTCACGATCTTGATGAGGTTCTGGTAAATTATATTACTTTGGTTATATGATTACCCTATAATTTTTTATTCTTCATGTTTGCATGAATCTTTTCCGTCTTTTTTGGACTAGATTCAGTCATCTAGGTTACATTCACTGTTTATGGCATATTGTGATCATGAATGTAAATCAGTGTTTAATTCAGAACTTCACTGCAGTTCAAATGCGTTTTTGTCCTGTTGATGGACTTCATGGCACCACCTAAATGATTTTTCATGGATTTATTATGGTGCTATGTTATGATCTCTTTTATCTTTCACTTAGATTATAGCCTGAATTATAAAAAAATATTCTTTCACAAATTTTCAGGGTGCAGGAGCACGGTGGTGAAATAATTATTCCTTTCAGTGCTGCTGTGGAGAGAAACCTTGCTGATATGCCACCAGATGAAGCAGCAAAATACTGTGAAGAGAACAAGTTAATAAGGTTAGTTAGAAGTGAAAAAGGTCTCCAATAATTAGATACTTTTATTCTATGCATTGAACTAAAGAAATCTTGGAGTTCTATAAGATCTCACTACTGATGATTATTTAACAATTGCTGTTCCCCTCTCACTCCCATGAGAGAGCGGGGAAACTAGAAGACTAGAGGCTTTTCCTTATTGTTTATATATCTGACTCATCTTCACTTTTTCCTTCCTCATTACATGAGATGTCAATCTTTTATATGACCTGCCTTTTTGAGGGCATAGTCTGAGATTTCAATCTTTTATGTGACCCGTCTTTTGTGGGCATGCGTCAGCATAAGGTGCATTCCTCAAGGCTGAAGCCGGTGCCATTCGGGTTTCATCTTTTTCTTTAGTTTTCTACTACCGTAAAAAAAATTGCATTTTACATGCACAAAGAGTAGTTGGAATACTATCTCAGCATGCTTTCTCTGGGTAGTATGGAAAGAAAGGAGTGACAGATGTTTAGGATGCAAGTAACCTCACGTGAACACATTATTTTTGTTTTTTTGATAAGGAAAATGATCGCAGTGCTCATACTTCCGTATAATTTTATTTTTTTATCAATTAGCCTTTTGGACTAAAATATTTTTTTTATATAATATAGAAATAACTTTTTTAGTCCCTGAACTCTTTGAAGGAACTTTAGGAGATTCCATTTGTAACTTCTCTGGAAACATCTCTATACATGAATGCACTTTGCTTTATGCTCCTCTATGATAAATAAAATCCTTATTAATACTTCAGAAAAGTAAGAGATTAGTAAAATCCTACTTATTTAACCAGAAAAAGAAAATGAGTTGTCTCTAATTAAAAAGTGTAGTGTAGAAATTTGTTCAGATCTAGTAGAAAAACAGGTCAAAGTTGTCACCTAGGACAAGCACATTAGCTGCCTTCTCTCATATGATTCTTCCTACTTCCCTCTGTATTTTGCCAATGTTCTGGAACTGGGTTAAAACCTTGACCAGCATAATCGATGTCGTTCCTATTCAAAGTCCTTCATCAATTCTACAAAGTATCTTGTCTAGGTGAGGTTTCACTGATTCTGTACAGCTTTTCACCAGCATCATGTCATCTGGGGATGCTATTTAGGTTATTTTTCCATTTCTCATTTCAGTTGTTGGATATGGGTAGGAATATTTTGGGACAGTTCCGTTGGTTCTTCTGTCAGCGAATTAATGATATGCTAGTTTGTGGTGAATCAGTTCTCTATTATTATTGTGAGAAATATATGAAAAGAATATTATTGAATTGCGTTTTAATTATTATATAGAGAACCCTATTTATAGACACTATGATACAAATCCTTACCAAATAGGAGACTATAAACTATTCCTATTCTGTGTAGGATTGTGTATACCTATTCTATTCTAACACTCCCCCTCAAGCTGGTGCATACAAATTATATGCACCCAACTTGTTACAAATGTAATTAATACGAGGACCGGTGAGGGACTTGGTGAAGATATCTGCAAGTTGATCATTTGACTTCACAAATTTGGTAACATATCTCCTGAGAGTATCTTTTCTCTGACAAAGTGACAATCAATCTCAATGTGCTTAGTCCTCTCATGAAATACTGGATTTGATGCGATATGAAGGGCTACTTGATTATCACACACAAGTTCCATATGATCGATTTCTCCAAACTTTAGTTCTCCAAGCAACTGTTTGATCCAAACTAGCTCACAAGTTGCTACAACCATTGCTTGATATTCTGCTTCCGCACTGGATCGAGCAACTACACTTTGTTTCTTACTCTATCATGACACCAAATTACCTCCTACTAAAACACAATATCCGGATGTAGAACGTCTATCAAAGGGTGATCCTGCCTAATTAGCGTCTGTATATCCGGTGATATGCTCATGGCCTTGATCCTCTAAGAGCAGTCCTTTACCAGGAGCTGACTTTATATATCGCAGAGTACGAACAACTGCATGCCAATGACTACCACAAGGAGAGGTCATAAACTGACTTACAACACTCACAGGAAAAAAGAGATGTCTGGTCTAGTCTACGTGAGATAATTCAACTTTTCAACCAACCGTCTATACCTTTCAGGATTACTGAGTTGCTCCCCCTGTCCCCGAATGAGTTTAACATTCGGATCCATAGGAGTGTCAATGGGTTTACATCCCATCATTCCCGTCTCCTCAAGAATGTCTAAAGCATACTTGCGTTGAGAAATAACAATACCTAATCTAGATTGAGCAACCTCAATACCTAGAAAATACTTCAGTCTGCCGAGGTCTTTAGTTTGGAAATGCTGAAAGAGATACTGCTTCAAATTAGCGATACCAACTTGATCATTGCCGGTGATAACGATATCATCAACGTAAACAACCAAATAAATACACAAATTTGGTGCTGAATGCCGATAAAACACAGAGTGATCAGCTCCACTACGAGTCATACCAAACTCCTGAATTACTGTGCTAACTTCCCAAACCAAGCTCGAGGAGACTGTTTCAGACCATAGAGTGACCGATGCAATGGACATACAAGGCTACTAGACTCCCCCTGAGCAACAAAACCAGGTGGTTGCTTCATATAGACTTCTTCCTCAAGATCACCATGCAGATTAGCATTCTTAATGTCCAACTGATGAAGAGGCCAATGACGAACGGCAGCCACAGATAGATGAAGACCGACATATGCTATTTCGGCCACAGGAGCGAAAGTGTCACTATAATCTAGCCCAAATATCTGAGTATACCCTTTGGCAACAAGGTGAGCCTTAAGCCGATCGACTTGACCATCTGGACCAATTTTGACCGCATAAACCCAACAACAACCAACCTGGAGGAAGGGGGACAAGCTCCCAAGTACCACTCGAATGTAAAGCAGAAAAGCTCATCAATCATAGCCTGCCTCCATCTAGAATGAGAAAGTGCTTCTCCTGTAGTCTTAGGGCATCTCCAATCCTACACTATATTTTACTCTCCAAATATAGAGTTCTCTATTTTTCCAGACAATCAACGCCAACCCAATTCTCTATTTTACTCTCTAAAAAGAATCTTTTTCTCTCTCCTCAATATTATATTATTATTTCTATTTCTATTTCATTCTTATTTTTCTTATTTCATAATATAAATCCTTTATTTATTTTTCCCAATAGTTACTTTATATAATTTTCATGTGATATACATTTTATTTTTTCAATTTTTTATTTAATATAAAATTATATTTTATTCTAAATTTTTAAATAATATAAATTGCAAGATAATATTATCAAATTAATGAAAAAATTCAAATAAAAGTGAAATACAATTACATAAACACTTGATTTTTGAAATTATTACGTTGCTCCCATAAATTCTCTAGTAATGCATTACGGAGTTCAAAATGAACATTTTTGTCCTTAATTTTGTTTATGTCGAGCTAAAAATTGTTCAAATCGGAGATTTTCATACCACCATTTATGTCGTTGGAGCCTCTACGACATTTTTAATTGGTGCACTAAGATCACATTCATCCTCAATTATCATGTTGTGCAGCATAACACATATAGTCATTATATCATGTAGCATTTTCTTTATCCAAAAACGTGACGGTCCTGCAATAATTGCAAAACGTGATTGCAAAACTCCGAATGCACGTTTAACATCTTTTCGGCATAATTCTTGTTACATCGCAAATTAATTATTATGTTATGTATTGTATTTTATCTTGTATTTAAATTATTATGTTATGTATTGTTATCTTATATTTAAATCATCATATTATGTATTGTATTTTTAAATTAAAATTTTCATCTTATCATTTTAATTTTGTGTGTTCTTTATAGTGAAATTAATAATAAAATCAAATTATATTATTGACGAAAATTAGAAAAAATTAAAATACTATTAATTCGGGATAAAAGTAGTATATATTAAATAATATATTTTTAAAAATATTATATACATTTAAAAAGAATTATGAATATTAGATATTTAATTAATGACATTATATGTAAAAAATAATATGTTAATTAGAAAGTAATAGACATAATAATAAAATATTGAAAAAGTGAAATAGAGAGTGTGAATAGTAGTTCTCCAAATTTAGAGAACTACTATTCACCTCTCTGTATATGAATAGAGAGTGATATGGAGGTGGGTTAGAGATGGTCTTAGGGATGGAAATAGAGGACAAAGATGATACAAAGGCATAATGGGGTGAAGATAAACAATGGTAACTCAAGAAAGTATAATGTGGATTAGTATTTCGAGTAGATCGTATACCTTTTTGAAGTGTAATCGATTGGCTAGCAGGAGGCAAGGCCGCAGTGGGAGCAGGGTCCGGCGCATGACATGAATCATTTGAGACTATTGTTGGACGTGGATGCCGGTGATAAGTTAGGAGTGGTGGCACTACAACTGAAGATGGAGAAGTAACCGTAGGTCCCTCAAAAGTCTGTACAGGCAAGACTTGAGGTATGGGTAAGACCTCAGAGACATCAGGATGATCCGAAGATGTGTAGTAAGGTTGAGATTCAAAGAATGTTACATCGGCAAACATAAGATATCGGCGGAGATCATGTGAATAGCAACGATACCCTTTTTGAACTCGAGAGTAACCAAGAAAGACACATTTAAGAGCACGAGGGGTTAATTTATCTTTTCCTGGGGTTAAGTTATGAACAAAGCATGTGCTCCCAAATACACGAGGAGGGATAGAATAGAGATGTGACTGAGGATACAATATGGAATGTGGAACCTGATTCTGAATAGAAGATGAGGGCATTCTATTAATTAAATAACAAGATGAAAGGACTGCATCCCCCCAAAAAACGCAGCGTAACATGGGATTCAATGAGGAGAGTGCGAGCAGTCTCAATGAGATGCCTATTCTTTCTTTCTGCTACACCATTTTACTGGGGAGTGTATGGACAAGATGTTTGGTGAATAATTCCTTGGTGAGACATAAACTCCTGAAACTGGGATGATAAGTATTCTAAGGCATTATACTACGAAAAGTACGAATAGAAACACCAAACTGATTTTGTATTTCAGCAAAGAAACTTTTGAATATAGAAAATAACTTAGAACGATCTTTCATTAAGAAAACTCAAGTGCATCTTGAATAATCATCAATGAAACTAACAAAATAACAAAATCCTAAGGTGGAACTAACTCTACTAGGACCCCAAATATCAAAATGAACTAATGAAAAAATACTCTCTTAACGACCCTCAGTACCCGTGAAAATGTGTCACGAGTGTGTTTCCCAAATTGACATGACTCACAATCTAATTTAGATAAACTAGGTGATTGAGCAATATGAGCATTATGGGATGGTCGATCGGGCGGAGCACCAAATGCTTCTTGTGGAGATGTCTGCTTACTTGCACGATTACGAAGGAACTCATTATATTCCTTTAGAACAAGAAGATCATAACTGGGTGGTGGACCATGCAAATTATGACATGTCACGAGTTTGTCCAGACTTATGACAATAACTACACTTGGATCGAGGTTTTCCAAGACGACCTCCTCCTCGTCGATTCTCCATAGATTGATATGCTCGTTTTTCTATTGTTTGAGATGCGAGAGCAGATGAGTCAATGGTCAGGGATGAAACTGCTTTGTGGCTGGGAGGCACGGCAAGACGAAGTAGACGAGAGAATAATTCATCAATTGTAGGAATTGTAGGGCTAGCTAAAATCTAATCACGCACTGAATCATGGTCAGTAGGAAGTCCAACAAGTGTAAGAACTAGAAACAATGTCTGTCTGTGGTCTTGTTGATTTTGCACGTCCATAGTGACCGACATCAATGTTTCAAATTCCTCCATGACTGCCTGTACTTGTCACAAGTAGGTCATACGAGATATCACATCATAGAATCGAGATATGTCATTAGTGTATAAAGCACGAGCCTTTTCCCAAACTAAATAACATGTTTGGAATGGACGGAACAAAGGCATCAACTTGGAATCAATAGATCGCCCTAGGAGACTACATAATTGAGCATCAACCTTCTCTTATTGTGCTTTGGCTTTTGCACTTCCCGACTAGTCTTTGCCTTTTCATCTACCACTCAAGCAATGTTCGTTAAGTGATCTTGGACACCTTGACCCTTGCACCACAACTCAACCGAGGAAGCCCAAGCTAAATAGTTTGTGCTTCCCATTAACGGTTCTGAAGTGATCATAGGGCTTGAACTTCCAATTCCTATATTCTTGGAGCCAAAAGTATCAATCCCGAAAGACATGTTGTGAAATTAGAATATGTAGCCAAAAAAAAAGTGGATTTTTTTTGTCGGAATTTGGAAAAGAAATAGGGCTGTCGCCGGAAAAGTAGATCTGATTGCCAAATATTGGTCGGAATCAGGAAAAAAATATATGGGCAGCCTCAGAATGAAGAGGCGACCCCACTGGAAAAAGAAAAAAGTCTAAAAAGTGGCCGGAAAAGACTCCACGCGCCGGCACGTGGACCTGACAGGCTCGCTTAAGAATTTATTCCGGCGGCGCGTGTGGAAGTTGTTTCCGGTGAGGTTGATTGGGCTTTGCTCGCCGGAGATTTCCGCACCTAGTGGTGGTGTTGATTTTCGAAAAACAATGACGGAAAAATTAGCTACTCGGACAGCCACTTAGGTTACCGGAAAAAAACTGCAAAATTGTTTTTTTTTCTCTCACAATTGCTCTGATACCATGTGAGAAATATATGAAAAGAATATTATTGAATTGTGTTTTAATTATTACATAAAGAACCCTATTTATAGACACTATGATACAATTCCTTACCAAATAGGAGACTAAACTATTCCTGTGTAGGATTGTGTATACCTATTCTATTCTAACAATTATATCACACCCAAAGATTGAAATAAGAACTGGGTGCTTCAAGCACTGGGTGTTGGCCTTCCTCAACACAAGCACTCGTCAAGCCTATAGACATATACCTTGCAGGGGATATTCTGTGTTGGAATACTTCAATGCAATATATCATGCCTCATGAACTCCTTTTGAATATTGTTCCTGAAGCAGAGTGCTTGAGTGATGGTCTAGCAACAATGTGTGGGGATTTTACTTAAATGTGGATTTCCTTACTCTGAGAATTAGGACAGGAACTGGCAATCTGAAATTCTCCCTTCATTGTCCATCTGCCAAAATCTAAAAGCTTACCTTGTTATTGGGCTGGGTCATAGTATTCTGCCAAGAGCCTCTGATTTTGACAAGTTTCTTTTGGTGTAGTATCAATAAACTGGAAACCATAGTCCATCGGAGGGATATTTCCTGCAAATACTAGCTTAAGATATGTTGAAAGTATCCTAATTTTGTGGGAGCATTTCGGGATGCAGAGTAACCACGTTCCTTGTCAAATTCCGGAACATACAACTACCTGGCAATTTTTATATATGATGAAGAGAAGAGTGGCTCTAGGATCATACCCACTTCTGGGTAGTGTTTACATGAAGGTGAAGCTATTAGGAAGCATGCGTTGCCTAAATTGGAGTCTTGCTTTCTTGTTCCAGATTTGTGCCTTTGTGTAGTTCCAGTGCAAGGAGGTGTTTCGTAATTTCCAGGATCTAGGAGTATATTCTTGAGATCATCTCTTTATTCCTTCCTGTGGAAATTTCTTGGTTATGGTAGTTTGACTTTGAAAAAAAAAACTAAAGATAAATCCATTGTGTATCCTAAGATTTGCACATAAAACTTTTTGAGCTCTTTGGAGCTGCAATATTTTATAGCTTTTATAGTGCCAACAAGCCGACACTTTTGCTGAGTGAGTTGATGTGGATGGCACTTCTTTCCTCACCTTGGTTTACGTCTGTCTCCAGCTTATGGCGGTCTTTTTTCTGGTTGTGATGTTTCCTTGTGCTTCATACACTTGGCTTGTTCCTCTCTTCACGTTCCCGTGTTATTGCAACAAGTTCCTCCCGTTTGCCATGACATCTCGCTGCAAGTGCTCTATACTCTCTTCAGTAGTTGTTTACGCTTCACAACCAAACATCAATCTTAGCCATAATGCCTCCTTGTAACCATTTTTTAAAACCACCTTTTGTATCACCCCGAACTTTGGCAGTCTTTGTCACAAGCCTAGACTCATTCTAGCACCACATACAACATCAAGATTTCCCTGAGCTTTACTTCAGAGTCTGACCATTTGCTTGATCATCTACAAAGGTAACAGAAAGTAAGACTCTGGAGAATTGGAAACAACTATGTATTGGTGAACTAGTGTTTAGTATAAGACAGACTCACTACACACTACACACTGTGACAGTCAAACTTGGTTATAGGATGCTATCACTTGTCGGATATACTTCATTGTTTGCAAATGCTGCGATTTTCTCCTGCTTATACCCCCCCCCCCCCGAATATTCCTGAGGCCTTAGAGTTCATCAAGGAGGGTGACATGTCTGATGGGACATGACATTGTTCTGTTCTCTAAAACGTCTTTGCTTCTCTTGGGTGCTCCCAACATGACTTGAGGCATCTGGGTGCCTCTAGGATCCTCTAGTTTTCAATGAGACCTTACTCCCCTTGTGCCCCCATGGTGATGGCATAGCATGACCTTGTGTGCTCAACCGCTAAAGCTCCGACACCTCTTTGGCCATTTCACATGTATGATCGTGCTGGTCGATGCTCTGATTCCCCTCCTCATGCCAAGACCCTCGTGCTTATATGCAACACCACCATTCGTGCATTGTGCTACTGGGGCACTCGGCTCTGGACATGCCTCTATGCCAAATGCGTCCCTTGGGCTCATCATGGCCCTTGTAGCTTGGGGAGGGAGGGGGGTTGCTGTGTTTGTGGTAGGCCATGGCATGTAACATTATATTATCATGTAGCATGGACTTGGTGTCTTTTGAAAGTCTAAGTAACATATGTTACTTTTTAAGTATATTTTTTGTGTAAATCCTTCTTTGTTGTCGAGGCGTATAACTACCTTATATTTTAGATACGTGGGTGGTTGGTCCTTAATTGTGCTTTTAGGTAATTTAAACAGTTAAAGATAACAATAGGCCTTGCTAATTCAGATTGGTTAAGGCAGTACATGACACTTGTCAAAGTCCACCTTTGATTATATAACATATGAAAGGGTAGAATAAGTTTATCCGCTCAGCCATCATTTCATGTATTTGACTTTTCTATGACATCTTAAGTTTTTTTGATGTTGAAATTTGTCTTCCTTTACTCTACCATAGGATAAAATTTCAATCCTCAAAGTGGGAATATATCCCATCTTTAATCTCTATGTGGTGAAATCCAACATGATCTATCTTAAGCTGTGTTTCATCAAGGAACTTGATGTTGCATTTTACGCCTGACTGCTTGTGCGTTTGAAGGACACAATTTTTGTAATTAATAGACCACATAAACATGGTTGGATTTAGCATGCCAAATGTTGGTCTTAAATAATCTAATCTGCAGTTGTAGTGATCAGTAGTACCTTAATTTCTTGGATTGGAAGCATGTTTGATGAATGCTGATATAGATTATTATGGCAGTGGACTACATTGATGGGTTAAAACCTCAAAATATCTACTTTCTTGAAAGAGAAGAGTTTTCTTGGTTCTGCAATTTAAGCTACTTTTTACAGTGGCATTCTTTCTGGGCCAATTTGTTAGCTATTTTTATAGATTTGGGCAATTGATACCATTTCATTTGTTTAAGCATATCAGTAATCTTTGGATATATTTAAATTATACTTTGCTGTGAAATTTTGGCCTATTTTAAATATGGAAAGCATCATTTTTGTCACTTCATCCAGCTGATCTTGATTTATCATGCTACAGTTGCCTCCCAAAAATCATTAAGACTGGATTTGCAGCCATTAATCTTATTTATTTTTTCACAGCAGGGCCAGATGAGGTATTTAAAATTCTTCCTCTTTCATTCTGTCCCATTCCTTCTCTTACTTGGTGTTGAGTTTAATGCTACATAAATAATTTATTCCCCCGTCCTAGTTTATATGATGTAATGTGACTGGACATGAAATTTAAGATGTTAATTTGACTTGTATATTATATTAGTGATAGTGGAGCAAATATTAAAGTCATGGCTGAAATTTTAATTTGAGAAAAAAAACATCTCATGAAAGTTTAAAGGTTGAAATGCTTAATGATATGAATTCTGGAAAGTTGTGTAAATGTTATAGAAATGGCATGATGCCCAACATTTTGAGATGTTTCAAAATGGAAAGAGTGTCACCCCATCCCCTAAAAAAGTAAATTGAAGTCACCATTGTTGATGGTCATAAGGCCTCATAATTTTTTTTCTCTTAAAATACAGGTTAAATGCTGGCAAATCCGCAGGCTGATGAAGGCTCCTCAAGCTGCTGGAACAATTCATACAGATTTTGAGAGAGGGTTCATCTGTGCTGAGGTCATTATGTGCCTTCTTTTTCCTTTTACCTACCCTTGTTCAGGATTCTTATAATCAGTTCCAAAAGATTTCAGTTTATTATTTTAGTTGAATGCGCACAGTACAGGTGGTGGTTTCACACCCAAAAATTGTATACTTGTTCAGAAACTCCTAGCAATTTCCTTGCTACTTTTCCAGGAAGCCATTTATTTATCCTAAAGAAGTTTGATTATTGAAAATTTTAATTTTCTTTGTTGATTAGGTAAAAAATATTTTATCAACAATTGGGAAAAACCCCGTATACGAGCCGTATATCAAAAGGAAGAGAACCTACACCAAAATATGGTTCTCAACAAAGAGATCCAATCCTCTATATAAATAGGGGCCTCATGAGTACACCTAACGGAAACTAGAAACAAAAGCTAAATTTCAGTTTTATATAATCTTGTTCCACCCCTTCAAAGCCCCTGCTATTTCTCTCTTTCCAAATAACCCACATGATTGCTAAAGGGGCAACACTCCATGCTCTTGGACTTCTCTTCCCCCTTCTGTGAGTCATCTTCACAAAGCCTCCTTCAATGTCCCAGCTTCACTCATTGCATCCCAAACAAATTGAGGGCCCCCCTCCATAACCGATTTGCAACTTTGCAATGTAAAAGGAGATGATCTACGTCTTCGCCTGAACCTTCGAAGTTTTTAATAACATCAGATGTAGGTTTTTGGGAATTGGAGTTCCCCCAAAAGGTGGAATTTTATGAATTGGAAGCTATAGCTGAAATATCTTATTCTGCTTGGTCAGATAATTCTCATTTCAAAAAGTGAAATCCTTTTCATTTATGACTGCTTTCGTTTTTAGCTACCATTTGTCTTTTCTCTTGACACCAATGACTTGGGTATTGGTGTCTTCAGGTGATGAAATTTGAAGATCTAAAGGAACTTGGTAGTGAATCGGCTGTAAAGGTACTCTTATTAAGTTATCATTGGCAATTTAATGACATGTCTTCTGCTTCACGAGTACTGGAAATGATAATATGTGCGTTATTTCTGCACAACTTGTTTTTGGAAACAAAATATGGGTTGAAGCAAACTTGAAAAGTTCTTCACAAGAACAAGAATAATGTGAAAGACTCGGGAGTTAACACTCAACTCCCGTACGACTTATATGTATATATATATATATATATTTGTGCTGTATTCAGCACAACTTGCTAAACAAAGGACAAGTTAGGGCAAAATTCTAATAAAATTTCTCCACAAAAACAAAAATAAAGTGAAAGACAATAGTGAAATTCAACTCATAAACAAATAATAGCTCTGGTTATACCTATATTATTCTGTTTTCTTCAGATATGGTTTTGCCTCCAAGTATATATTATATCAGACTAACATGTGTTTCCACTCTTTGCCTTTTTGCACCAAGGCAGCTTTTCATATTGTTAGACGAATAGGATATAGCACCCTACCATCTCTATCTTTGTTCTAGTGCAAATTCTTATCTAGGCTTACACTAAATATGTACTCCCTCCGTTTCATTTTGTTTGCCCTACTTTCCTTTTTAGTCCGTGTGAAAAAGAATGCCTCTTTCCATTTTTAGCAACGGTTTAATTCCAACTTCCCATATGGCATGTCTAAGAGCATTTTGGTACATTTGACATATCTTTTATTCAAGACCACACAATTTAAAAGTTTTCTTTTCTTTCTTAAACTCCGTGCCAAGTCAAAATAGGACAACCAAATTGAAACGGAGGGACTAATTCTCAAGTTACTTATCTCGAAAACAAAAAAGAACAAAGAACAAGAAGAATCACCCAAGGTTGTGGCTTTGTGGTCAACGGAGTGGGTGGAACCAAGGGAGACTAGGGTTTAAATATTTAGCGGAGACAAAAAATGTAAGGTGATTTCTTCCCATTTGCCTAAAGCTTCGATGAGCAGTGTTATCCAGTACATTGGCTGGTGGAAGGTAGAAACTACCTGGTGGAATTGTCAGGATGCATGCAAGTTGGCCTAGACACTAATGTAATTAAAAAGAGAGAAAGAAAAATGAAATGCTAATGTTGCTTCTGACCAAAGAGATACTTTGCGATGGACTTCATAAAATTAGAAGATATCTCAGTGATGGAAAATGCTTTATGCTATCCAACCAAACTGCATAAGTTACAGATGAAATTACCATGACAATTCAATTCTGTAATTACTATTGGCAGTTCATATGTTAAATTCTCTAGTAAGTCTTAAGCCAAAATTAATAGTTTGCAATGTAACATAATTGTTCCTATACGTGACCTGACTTGCGCACAAAGCTGGAGTTTTCTTTCTAGATGACCTTTGAAAGTTGTCTAAGGTGAATGTGCTCTTCCACAGGCTGCTGGGAAGTATAAGCAGGAGGGTAAGACCTATGTGGTCCAAGATGGTGATATTATTTTCTTCAAGTTCAATGTCTCTGGGGGTGGGAAGAAGTGAGGTGGTGGTGGATCTGCACGAAACTTATGAAGCTGCATCAACTCGTTGAAAGATGATATAGTTTTGCCTCATAATTAGGTCTATATTTGCAGATAAAGTTTATCTTGTATGGGAGGTTTCTGCAAAATTTATGATATGTTTCCTATGTCTTTATCTGCATTTGTAGTGTGTTGGATATTCGAGTCATTTTTGTCTTCTGTTTCGTACTCTGTACTTCCTTTCAGTGAGGCTGACGCCAAATTCAATTTATAAGTTATTGGCTGGCATTAAGCATTTGATGTTATGTAGTTTTTGAAGAAACAATCCGGAGAATTGGCGATAGATTTAAATCTCGCAAGATGTATGTGTTAGAGTTTTTCTGAGCTTCTATTATCAAAAAATCAATGTCACCCATATGGTGTCAAGTTATGCAAGGACCTTAAACCTGCATATGAATAATCAGAAATAATGTGGGATTGGGACAATAAATCTGTCCACTTGCTGGACCAGTACAAAATTGAGGCCAAAAGACCCATGCCTTTCACTGTGAATATGAAGATGTCTTTCACTGTAAGTATACTCCCTTCGTTCCTAAATTCTTGTCACATTTTTGCTTGCACTCCCCTTAAGAAATTATGTTGTTTACCATCAAATCCTTATTTGATTTCTTTAGTCTCTCTTCAATAATTGGTAAGTGTGCTGATGAAAGTAGACAGCCATAAATAAAGAGATTCGAAGGCTAAATCAACATTAATACCCATGAACCGTGATAAGTGAATGGAGAACAGAGTCTTTTCGTCATTTTTTGTTCCAAATGTACTTCAAATTTTTGAGTCTTCTACTTTATATTATTTGAACCTTCTGAAGCATTATCATATCCTTGCTAAAATCTTCAACGTCTATAATTTTTGTTGAATTTTCAACTTTCAGTAGAGTTTTTGGTTCTTCTCCATTTTTATTGTAATTTTGTTCATTGAGATTTCCTTCAAGATCAGATTTTATAATAGATGCAATGGTGGGAGTATAGTAGAGATTTGAAGCAATTAATTAATGGATATGAGTTAATTGAAGAAATCTATGCTAAATTAGTTGATGTGGGTTAATTGAAGAAATATATGCTAAATTAGATGATGTGGGTTAATTGAAGAAATCTATGCTAAAATGTATTGCTAATATCCACATAACTTAGTAGTTAATTGAAGAAATCTTTAGCTAATACCCACATAATTTATTAGTTAATTGAAGAAAATTATGCTAAAGTGTATAGTAGAGATTTGAAGCAATTAATTAATGGACATGAGTACCAAGTACCAACATAACTTATGTGGGTAGAAAGTGGAATAAGTTATGTTGGTATTTTATCTATACATGTATGAAAATAGTAAATTACACATTTATCCTTATTAATTTATTTTTAAATCTTTTTTTTTATTGAAAACTTTACCTGTTTCCGTAACTTTCTTTTCTTAGTCTCTTTAATACACGAACAACCTTTTTTTTTGTTTTCATTTGAAATTCAAATGTAAATATTTTATTAATATTACAAATTGGATTGTATTTATTTTGATGGCGCATGTACTAATCATATATTAGTGTTATATATCATTAGATATATTCCACATATTTAATTTACATGTATATTTTTTTAGGATGTGAACTTATACATAATTTATATATTTGGTATATTAAAAATGTATACAAACTATTAACAACATACTGATAGAATATTTCCATTATATAAAATAGGATATTATAGTGTACTTGAAATATATTAATCGTATTTTATTTTTATAAGCTATAAACATTAAAAAATTATGTGGGTATTAACTATACATTTTAACATAGATCTCTACTATAAAATGAAGAAATCTATGCTAATTTTATACATGTATAGCTTATACTCACATAATTTATTTCACCTTCTACTCGATATAACTTATACATAATTTACTATGTCTTTTTTTTACGTTTTTTGTAGTCCTACATGACTAAACCCTGCATAACTCTAACCAAACGACCCCTTAGTATTTGTAATTCAACATGTAACCTCATAGAAGTTCAGGCAGGTAATGAGGTAAATCAGGTCTTTTACTTAGCTAAATACATATATAATACATTTCTAACACAATATTTTGATGTAATAACACATAAACTAACTTACATAGTATTTGAAAATATTTGAAATTTAGGTATAATACATTTTTTTTTTACAATGTTTTAGTAAGAGAAAACAATAATAATTGTAATACATTTTGAATTCAATATATTATTCATATTATATGCATGTTTCAATGCACATGGTGAATATATAACTAAAATATTTTTAATATAAAGTATTATAAGTATTAAATATGAAATTCAAGCATTCAAGTATTATTTAAATTAATTTACGATGATAGAAATATATTATATTTATTCTGAAATAACGAATATCGAATTCTTAAAATGTACCCTACTGAATTCGAATAGTATTCACCACCAGATCACTGCCAAACTACCCAAAAACAACATAAACAACAACATTCACAATGTAACAATTATCAGTGTTTCTTCCACTTCAACACCACTGGAGCATATCAATCCGCCATCGACAACCTTAACATTCCACAAGGAAACACTAATTTCACTTTCTCCAGATCTAAGTTTAGGGCTAGCAGCCATCTTATTTTTTTCTATAAATAGGAGTGCTTTTTCATTCCTTAAAAATACATTAGATTGATATTACTAATATTATAGAGAGTTCTTTTGAACATTTGTGACTTGTTCTTTGAGAATTTATCTTTAAATCTTTACTAATTTCATTGTTTAAGATATAAGGTAATTTCTTCTTCTTTACCTCTCACTCTCATCCTTTCCCACCCACGTCAAGTTTTGTCCCTCTCTATTTATTTTTTCTTCTTCTTCCGTCAAATTCCATTCTTCTAGTGATTGTTTTCTTTAACTAATAATATTATTTTCTAAACTTTGTTGAGTTAGTGATAACAAAACTAATTATTATTCTCAGAAAATTAAAATTTTTGAAAGTATCATCAATTTATTTATCTTCTTTTCATATAACTTCAAAGAAGAAATAATAATTTTGAAAGAATCAATAAATTTCTCAATAATTGAAAGAGCTTGATTGAAATCTGGATAAAAAGGTTAAATGATACCTCCTAATCATTTTGAATAATGGGTTTATTAAATTGTTCGAAATGTAAAAAAAAAATTAAAAAAAATAGATAAAGGTTTAAAATTGAAGAGACTTAACCAATAATAGTAAAAAAAAGAAGAAGGTGAAATTGTGGTAAAAATGGTGATATTGAAAGTGAAGAGATTTAATGGACATGACAATGAAATTTTGAAGAAGAAAGAAGAAAGAAAGAGGAAAAATAACAAAGAAAAAAAGTTAAAATAATAAGAAAAACAAGAAATTATATTTTTATCACAAAATACATATAGAAATAAAGTTATATTAATTATTTTTGGTCGCTCACGTTCTTTAAAGAGAGTGCATACACTCTCTATGTCAGGTGGACAAAAATTGATGTAATAATATCAATTGAAGATGTTTAGGGGGTAATAGGACGTCCGCATATATAGTTAAGGTGTTTTTTGAAAATTCGGGACAACTTCAGGTGTCACTTTATGTCTTTTCTCTTATATAAAATAGGATATTATAATGACTTGAGATATATTAATCGTATTTTATTTTTATAAACATAAAAAATAAAAAAAATAAAAAGGCAAAATGAAAAAAAACAGAAGTCCCAATTAAGTATAGAGAGAGAATTTTTTTTCTTTATTTTTTATTCAAAACGAGGGAGAATTTATACTATTTGCTTACTTATTTATTTGTAAATAATATATATTAATTTATAACAAATTCAATATTTAATAGTTAATAATTCATGTAATCTAATCTCTACATAACTAAATAATACCTACATAACTAATACACGCATAACTAATATCTGCATAACTAAACCCTGCATACCTAATATCTACATAATTAAACCCTGCATAACTAATCCTACATAACTCTAACCAGTAACCAAACATCTCCTTAGTATTTGTAATTCAACATGTAACCTCATAGAAGTTCAGGCAGGTAATGAAGTAAATAAGGTCTTTTTACTTAGCTAAATACATATATAATGCATTTCTAACACTATATTTTGATGTAATAACACGTAAACTAACTTAAATAGTATTTGAAAATATTTGAAATTTAGGTATAATACATTTTTTCCCCAATGTTTTAGTAAGAGAAAATAATAATAATTGTAATACATTTTGAATTCAATATATTATTCATATTATATGCATGTTTCAATGCACATGGTGAATATATAACTAAAATATTTTTAATATAAAGGTATTATAAGTATTAAATATGAAATTCCAGCATTCAAGTATTATTTAAATTAGTTTACGATGATAGAAATATATTATATTTATTCTGAAATAGCGAATATCGAATTCTTAACAATGTACACTACTGAATTCGAATAGTATTCACCACCAGATCACTGCCAAACTACCCAAAAACAACATTCACAATGTAACAATTATCAATGTAAAAGGGTATATATGCTCTAGTTTTTGGACGACAGGGGCATCAATGTCCCAAAAGTATGACGGAGGGTATTTGCATACCATTTACGATAGTTTGGGGGTATATTTGTCATTTTTCCCTAAAATAAAACTCTAGCTTGTTGGCTAAGGTAAAAACTAAATCACTAATAATTGTGGCTGATTTAAGGACTTTGTGGGCCCTCTTGGTCGTGGATTTTGAACCCCTGTTGGGTATTATTGGGTTGCTGATTTTAGCTCCACTTGAGGGTTGAAATTGGCCTCCTTTTGGGCTGATTTTGAGCCTCTTCAAGGCTGAACTTTGGACCCCAATATTTCTCCTCTTGGACTTCAACTTGGCCCCCATCAAATAGCTGTAGCATTTGGACAATTCATCTCCCTTGAGCTTGAACTCTTCTTTCTCAATAAGACACTTTTGGATTAGCGATCGAAGCCAATTCATGAGCTTATCATTTAACTCCGATGTTGTTATAGGCTTTCTTGGAGTTTCTAAAGCTTCATCATTGTCCTTCAATGGAGTAGAGCTTCCTTGAATGTTATCATTCCCCATTTCCTATATGATCTTGCTTGGTCTTTCTTTTGGAAGGAAATCTTTATTTTCTCATATGAACCCAAATCAAGTCCCAGGTTTAAAAGCAATATATTCCTTCACAATGCAACTTCCTTATTCTTATTTATTTCATTTGAAAGCCTTGCTTATTCATGAATCTTCTTCATTATATCAGCCTTCTTCTTATCATCATTAAGATTAGAAAATTCATTAATAGACAAATGCAGTAAATCAAAGAGGAGTAAAGGAATTGAATCCATATACAACTTCAAAAAGATTCTTACCAGTAGAAGAATGAAAGGTCCTATTTCTTATTAACCACTTTTGTTTGCCCATCAGTTTGTAGGTGACAAGATGTAGAAAATAGCAATTTAGTTTTCAACTTTCCCTAAAAAATTCTCCAAAAGTGACTTAAGAACCACTAACAATAGTTCTAGGTAAGCCATGCAATTTAACCATATTTTCTTTTACAAACAAGTCAGCTACATGAGATGCATTATTAGTCTTTTTTAAATGGGATAATTTTAGAAAATTTATCTACTACCATAAATATACTATCCTTACCATATTTAGTCCTTGGCTGCCCCAATATGAAACCAATGGGAATATAATTAGAAATAGGTAAAGGAGTATAAAGGGCATGCGGCAATTTGTTATAGACTTAGCTCGTTTATATTCAAGACAATGGGAACACACTTCCTTTTTCATGCTAGGTCAATTAATTAAAATGTTCAGAAAGTATTTTTAGATTTTTGGGTACACCGAAATGTCCCATTGGCCCTCCACAATGTGCTTCCCTAACAAATAGTTCATGCAAATAAGCACTCATTTCTAAGAACTTAATCTAGGTGTTCATCTAGATTTTGAGAAAAGATCAAGATGTCATTAAAGTACACCACAACAATTTTTTCATGGAAATCTTTAAAAACATGATTCATTAAAGTGTTTGGTGCATAAGTCAAACCAAAGGCTATAACTAACCACTCATAAAGTCACATATTTGATCTTAAATGAAATTTTTCATTCATCTCCAGATTCATATATGGTAACCACTTCTTAGATCAATTTTAGAAAAGATTTTGGAACCATATAGTTGGTCCAACATATCATTAAGATGAGGGATAAGATGGCGATACTTTACCGCTATCTTGTTGATGGCTCGATAGTCTACACACATCCTCCATGTTCCATCCTTTTTGGGTACCAATAGAATAGGAACAATGCATTGGCTCATGCTCTCTCACAAAAAAACTCTTTTCAAGTAATTCTTCAAATGCCTTGGTCCCTTCAGGATTGCTTCTATAGGCAGGCCTATTATGAAGTTGAGACCCATGCACAAAATCTATTTGGTTCTCAATCCCTCTCAAAGGTGTCATTCTATTTGGAGTGTCATCAGGAAAAAACATCTTCAAAATTCTGCAAAAGAGAGGAAACACTATTTGGCAACTGGTGCATTAAGATCAAGACCATCCAATAATGTATTTATTTTATTAAAAAAATCAATTGTTATCTAAATGAAAATTATTGATGAGATTACTATGTTTTTGTATATTTTTCCTCTCTGTTTAAAAAGTATATGATGTAATTTTATTTTAATTGATAAAAGGAAATTAAGAAGAAAAAAGATTACTTTCCAAAGTATTGGTGACATGCATAGTATTAGACCATATTATTAATGGAGAGTATTTATGTTCAATTTCAAATAATTTAAGAATATCTTTTACCCCTTTTTAAAATTTTATGACTAGTTAAGCGCAAAATTTATTCACTATTTTATTTTAGGGAAAACTATACAAAATAGACTTAATTGTGAAACTATTTATCTAAATTGGACCCAATCCAAACTATTTATCCTTTCATGGCTCAAACAATTTACCCACTTACCCCACTTTCTCCTTTCTTATTTTGTTTATGATGTCAGCATGACGTCGGCATCACTACTATGAATTATTTCTTTGTGATACTCCATCGGTATATGATACCATATTGATATCATATATGACTGAGCTTAATCCTCTGTAATACTCCATCTGTATATTTATACTCTATCGATATCATATAGGATTGGGCTCTTTTTTTAAGAAATAAATAAGAAATAATTAAGAGAAAAATTATTAAAGTCGCAATCTTATTTATTAAATTCTAAATTAGTATAAATTATTTTTTATGATATCTTCGATATATTGATACCATATCGGTATCATATATATGACTGAGCTTAATCCTCTGTGATATTTCGTTGGTATGTTGATACCCTATCGACATCATATATGATTGGACTCTTTTTTAAAGAAATAAATAAGAAACAATTAAGAGAAAATTATTAAAGTCACAATCTTATTTATTAAACTCTAAATTAGTAGAAAATATTTTTTTTGATACTCTGTCGGTATATTGATATCATATTGGTATTTTGATACCATATCAGTATTATATAGGATTGTGTTTAATCATTTGTGATACTCCATCGGTATTGATACCCAATCGGTATCATATGGATTTGACTCTTTTTATAAGAAATAAATAAGAGAAAATTATTAAAGTCACAATCTTATTTATTAAACTCTAAATTAGGGGTGTACAAAATCGAACCGAAAACCGAATCAAACTGCAAATCGAGTCCACCCGAAAAAAAAACCCGACTAGTGGTTTTGGTTTTGAAAAAAAAAATCCGACTATATTTGGTTGGTTTGATTTTAACTGAAAAAAACCAACCCGAGACCAAACCAACCCGAATTTATATATATAATTTTAAAATTTTATTTTATACATAAAAATATTTACTTTGATATAATTTTTAAATATTTCTTATACTTTTCCATAGTTTTTATCTTTTAATATATTA
>JAJOOF010007335.1:0-41491 GCA_029582545.1 Solanum lignicaule | reverse complement strand
ATTTAATCGTTGAGATTTGACACAAAAATAAATAATTTAAAAAATCACTTAGAACACATGGTGACAAACCAAATAAACCATGCACATGAGTTGATAGATTATATCTTGCTCAGAAATAACACTAACATATTGTAGAATAACCTAAAGTTTGAGACTGCTAGAAATAAAAATATGAAACTAAATGCTAAGTCAAGAAATTTATATACTGAATGATATAAATATAATTTATTAAATTACTATCGGGTTAACAATTTCAAATTGTTAAGAATCAATAACCCGATAATAAAAAAAAATCGTATCAAATCGCAGTTAAATCAATAACCCATTACTGATAAATCAATAACTTTATGCTTTTCGTGTGGTTACTTTGCTTATGATCAATTGGATATGCTCCTAAATCGATTGACTTAACGGTGTTAACTAATCGTTTTTTTAAAAAGTGGATGGAAACCAAATTTGACAAAAAGGTGGATAGTTAAAGGACCATATCCGTCAACTGTATAGTTAAAGGACTATTTTAAACCTACTAGGATAGTTTAGGGACCATTTATGTCATTTGCTCCTTTTATTTTATTGTTTTCTCTACTTTGATGGGTACTCGACCAAGTTGGTTCTTTTTATTGCTCTTCTAGGAGGAAAATTGATAACTTCCTTATGTGTGGATGTTGGTATGTGATTGGCAGTTTGATAAAGGGGTATATAAATCGTATTGAATATGATATATTAGTCATGTTTATATTACTTATATTTATATTAGTTAAAATAAGATTATTTCTTGTGCAGTATATAATTTGATGTTTTAAAAATATTTATTTATAAAATAATTCTTCACAAATATGATGGAAAAGATGTGGTTTTGAGGACTAATTATATATGTCTTTAATCACGTTAATGCGTGCATTAAATTTTTTTGTATTATTAGTACTATGAATTTTCACGTATTAGTTATACATACCTCATCGGTTGAAAAAATTGTACCACACAAAGTACTAGTAATACACAAAGTTAATGGGGAAAAGTGATTAAAGGTGACGAAAAAATATAAAAACTAAAAAACAAGTGATAGAAGTCTTAATTATTTAGTAGAGGTGACAATTTGAAAATTAGTGTTAATGACACTAATTTTAAAACCCTCAAAGTTTTATTATTTACACAAAAGTTTTAGTTTTTCCACCCCGTCCTCCCCCTTCCCCTTTTGACGCCACCGCCCTCCCTACTCATTCTAATGCCACCATCATTTCCACCCTTTCTACCACCGCAATATTCGTCGTCATTACCACCTCCTCCACCACTATTACCATCACCTTCTCCTCCTCCACCACCGCCGCAACAACCACCACTTCCTCCTCTATCACCATGACCTCCTCCTCCTCCTTCTCCATCATTACTGCCACAAAAACCATCACCTCTTCTTCCATCGTCGCAACTAACGCCCGGACTTCTCCTTTGCCAAAATCACTATCTCCTTCACCAATTCCTCCTCCACTTCATTTTCTACTAAAATATTAAATGATTGTCGAACTTGTTATAGCAACTATGCAGAAGTTACTACAACGATTCAATAGTTACTGTAGCAACTCAAACGAGTGTTGAAGTTGCTAGAATAAGTCAAGCAAATATTGAAGTTGTTGCAGTAACTGCAATAGCTACTGCAACAGCTATCGTTGTTGTTGCAATAATTATCACAGTTATTAAATAATAACTATCATAATTACTTGATTTTTTGTATAACTTCTTTCAATGACTTAAATATTTTTAGGCAAAAAAAAAAAGTTGGAGAAGGAAAGAAAGAAAGAAAGAAAGAGGAGGAAGGGGAGGGGGAGGGAGAGGAGGAGGAGGAGGAGGAGGAGGAGGAGGGAGAGAGAGGGAGAGAGAGAAAGAAAAAGAGAATAAGATTTCAAGATAATGAAAAGGGGTGGGGATTTTAAATTTTAAAATTTGAAATAAGATAAAAGTCTTTTTAAAAATTTTAAATTCTAATATTAAATCCCAAAGTATTTTATTACTCCAATCATACCCATATTTTATTTAACTCATTTGACCAAGTCAATATCATCAATTTTAATTTCAAGACTTGAAAAACATCTCCTACTCATTTTTCTCAAGTTAATGCATGCACTATTTTTTTCTAATGCACTTTACCAAGCAACCGCTAAAGAACTTTATAAGGAATTCATTCGCACTCTAATTTTTTAGTGCATTGCATTTTCCATGTCTATCCCCATAACAAATATAGTAGACATATAAAAAAAAAGTAAAATACTAATAACAATAAAAACAACATACCTAGTGAAATCTTACAAGTGAGGTTTAGGAAGGTTAGAATGTACACATACCATATCACTATCTTATGGAGGTAGAGAGGTTATTTCCAAAAGACCATCGGCTCAAGTGCAACGAATCCCGATATAAGAAAGAAGACAATGACGAGAAATCAAAACAAGAAACAATGCAAAAATAGACAAAACAACAATAAAAACATATGATAATTGAAATGTCATAAACAGCATACTCGAGTAGATTATTATTAACAAAAAATAATAACAATGATAGAAATAAAATTCAATAACTATAATAGTACAACTAGTACTATCGCAAACACCAATCACCCTAAGCACGACAACACTACACTACCTACTACCACAATACGAGTCTTCCAATCCCTCCTATCTATGGTCATATCATATGTGACCTGAAGTTGAATCATAACTTGTCTTACCACCTCTCCCTAATACTTTTTCGACCTACCTCTACCTCTCATCATACTCTCTATAATCAACATCTCGCACCTTTTCACTAGTGTGTCTATGCATCTCGTCGTCACATGTACAAATCATCATAGTCTCACTTTTCTTATCTTGTCGACTGCGGAGGGCGGAGGTCACACCCACCTTATTTTGGATATCCTCATTTGTAATCCTATCACTCCTAGTATGACCACACATCCACCTCAACATCCTCATCTCCACAACATGCCCCTTTTGGACATGGAATTTCTGGACTGGCCAACACTCAATCCCATACAACAAAGTCACTCTAATCACCACTCTATAGAACTTAATTTTGAGTTTTTGTGGTACCTTTTTATCACACAAAAATTAGAGGCTAGCATCCACTTCATCCACAATGCACCAATACAATGTGTGATATCATCATTGATGTCCCTACTCTTATGGATTATAAACCTAATATGCTTGAATCTATCTCTCTTGGATATATTTTGAGTGTCAAGCCTCACTTCTACGCCTACCTCATGCATCACATCATTGAATTTTCACTCAACATATTCTGTCTTAGTCCTGCTCAACCTGAAACCTTTAGTCTCTAGAGTATATCTCCACACCCTAACATAAAATTCACTCTATTGCGCGTCTTATCAATCAAGACTATGTCATCCATAAATAATATACATCATGGCACCTTATTTTAAATGTCTCGCATCAATACATCTATTACCAAAGAAAATAGAAACCTATCATATCCACAGGCGTATAACTTTTTCTTCCTCCTTCCTCACTTAATATCCAAGCCCATCACCAAAAGCTTATGTTGAGTAGAAAGGTTCTCACTTAAAATAAAGTTGCAATCCTTATAAAGGCCTATATCGTCTTTCCTCATATGCAAGCAATATGTTTGAGTTTTAGCCACCGCGCTACAAAAGGTAATCAAGTGATCATCCTTCTTCAAAAAGCACAAATTAGCTATCATCAACTTAAAAGCTCTAGTAAAATACAAGAACGGGGGTTCCACCATAATTTCTAACCCTAAAACCACAGCCTCCATGCACATCGTCAAAACCACTAGGGGTGGTTTCCCGATGAGACCATTGAAATCTCTGCCAATGAAGACTTTCTCAGTGATTGGAATATCTTTAAAAATCATCAAAGTCCTCCCAAAAATGCATCTTAACCTCCACGCCAAAACTTGAATGTGGAGCATAAGCACTAATAACATTCAAAGTCAACCCTTCAATGAATAATTTGATAGCCGACAACTTACCTAGGAAAGCATAAAAGTATGCCTTATCACTTGTTTGAGCATTGCCCATACCGGGCTAAGTACCTTCCTGCTTACATATCCACCTCCTTGGCAAACATGGTTTCCACCTCTAACTGTCTAATAACCACCATGCCTACCCTATGAATGACTCCTTCCATTACCACTATCTACTCTACCAGCTTGAGCTAAAGCTTGGAGATTTTGTTGTTGACCAGGCTCGCTAAGCCTAGTACAATACTTTTGAATGTTCCCCAACTCACTGTACTCGTAACGACCACACCTCAAAGTGGGTCATTGAGCTTGTCAAATGGAATGTGATAAACATCAAAACTGGACGGAGGCTAACTTATACCTAACGGACCTCCAACTAAAACTTGTATCGTAGACTAAAAAGAACGCATAGAATATCCCTACAAACTCAAACCCGTCGGTCTTCCTTGTCTGCAAACCAAAACCCTCACTTTTATGCCACGAGCCTTTAGCCTGGATATGGATGACAATTAGAACCATTTGTGGTTTAAGCGAACCCTTGGCCTGACTTACTACAAAGATGAAGACTAAATAAATATGTAGAAGTTATTTAAAGGTGGACATGAAACTATAGTAGAAAAGAACTTCAATAATTTATAAGTAATAAATCTTAAGTAAGATATGTTGATAAAACAACTATAATAAGACTCAATTGACTCGTCTATGAGTCCTCTAACATACTGAAGATGGGTTACTAGGAAAGACCTCTGTCTACCTGAATACTCTACTAATAACATCTAACTTATATTCTCGATAAACTGGAGCCCTCCTAAAGCATGAAAGTATTACCAAAGCTAGATGGAAGTGACATCATAGTGATGCAGCTACTACCGATCCTAAGTACCCGATATAGAATCAAATAACATCACTACATAGAATGTGCGGTATGTAAAATAGTTGAATGAAACAACTGCCAACTGAGCTAAATGAAGAAGTTTGAAGATAGACTGAAATAAAACCAACTGGATAGTAAAACATGCATGTGTGATTTAACCAAGAAAACTTAAAAATTAGATATATGCAATAGTAGAAAATACTAAAAATAATATAACTTCACTTTTCTTGGAGAGTTTTCCTAACCTACAACTATCATGTGAGCCTCATGATGATACTACATCTTGCCCATGTTGCCAAAGTTTTGTAGTACCTAGCCAGGGTAAAGGAAAAAATTAACTATGGTTCCAATCTCTAAACCAATACCAAGGGCTTTCTGAAGAGTCACTCTTTTTTACCAACGTCATGATTTTATGTTATGCTAGCAGCATAGTCTAGAGTTTGGATTATCCAAACTCTAACCCAACTCGGTGCTCATTACTACTCTCAGAAGCATGCATTATACACAATAACTATAAAGTTGTCGATAATCTAGTACTATGAGTCTATGCTCAAAAATTTTTCTTTAAAACTGAATTGATCTGAACTGAACTTTACTTTAAAATTTGACTATGCTTTTATGAAAAACACAAGACTGTGCTTTCTCAAATTGAGACATATGTTTCTTTAAAGCTAAACATGCTTTCTTTCTGAAAATATGTCTATATTTTCTCAAATCTGATATATGCTTTCTTTGAAACTGAACATGTTTTCTTTAAGAAACTCTCTATACTTTCTTTATTAAAATATGCATCTTGAATACAAAATATACTTTTTTGAACTCTTTCTTGAAATAATAAACTTGAAATTTGAAATAAGAATACTTTTTTGAAATATTTCTTTGTAACACCTCGGATTCGAGAAAGGGCAAATTAGCAGTTTTCAAAAGTTTCTAGTGACATTCGACGGAGGCCAACCACGACTCGTGGAGTGAACCACGGACTATAGGTCTGGTCTGTGGAATTGCCACCCAAATGGGCTCAGAGGACCATCAACCACGGCCTAGACCAACGGACCGTCATTGGGTCCACGGTCCGTGGATGAGGTCAGTTGATCAGGGCCTCAAATTGCACCTTCTGACGCCAGAAGACGGACCAGCAAGACGAACCATCGGTCAAACCACGGTCTGTTGGTCAGGCTGTCGTTTGGGGTCGACAATTATTTTCCTAGGGGCAGTTGGGTCTTTTCCTAATTATTTTATCATAATACTATGCCATTTTTCCTATGCCTAGGACCCCTATATAAGCTATTTTAAGCCCAAATTAATTCATTGACTTCATTCTCTTTAAATTCACCAAAATAAGTTGAGTCTTTCTCTCCCAAAGATATTTCTCTATCTAGAAGGTTGAAGAAGAAAATTCAAGCTAGGGTTCAAGATCAAGCCTTCATTCTTCAATTGCTTTTAGGCTTTGATAGTAAGGTATGATAGTTTTCATCCATGGATTCCTTTCATTCATAGAGTTCTCAAATTCTCCTATTTTCAAAGTTAGAAATCCCTAATTGAGTTAGGGTTTTCTTCAATTGCCATGGGTTTTCTTGATTATTGATTTGAATGATTGAATTATGATCTCTTATGCATGAATTGATGAAATACTATGATTTTATGATGATTCTCCTATGAACCCATGTAATCCCCATATTTTCCAAGTTATGAGCATATAATGTGGGTCTTGGATTATGAAAAAAGAGTTTTATGAAATTAAGCATGAATTAATAGAATTAAATGAATTTATGATGAATTTCCATGAACCCATGTCTAACCCATTTTTTCTAGATGTTGATGATTGAAAGTGGGTTTTGAACCTTGAAAGGTGAATTATGGAATTATGCATGTTCTTATGAAATCTATGAAAATGTTTTAAGGATGCTTCGAGAGTGAAGTATCAATGATAATGTTGTTGTTGTGTTGTTGAAAGTATTTTCTCATATACACATGAAAGCATGATTGTGAAAGGTTTTCTCACATAGTAAGGATTCTAAGGTTGAAAGGTCTTCTCACCTAAATGAATCAAAGATAAAGAGCTATCCTAATGAAACCTAGCTTGGATTGGTTATTGAAAGATACCTTTCCATGGATGACTTATGACCTAGCTTGGATTGGCAAGATGACGTGCCCTTCCATGAATAATAAGAACAAAGTAAGAAAATGACTATTCCGTGGGATTTATGCTTAGCACCGAGAGAATAATGAGATGGAAGCTCTCCCGTTAGTAGAGGTCGGGTTTCTAGAAGCAATCTCCTTATCCCTTACCTATGTATCCCCATAGGATGATTGTCTAGATAGACATTAGCTAGTAGATCCACCTAAGCTAGAAGTTCATGGTCCTTACCTTGGCAAGTAGGACAACCCTTTTCGGTGTGGGAGGCACCGTGGGATCATGTTATAGCTCACATGGTCTCTATGCTGGTTAAGGCTACTTCCCACAACAATAATAATGAACTAAGGTTACTTCAAGAAGTATCTCATATGTGTTCAAAGGTTTTAATGATGATTAGCTTGCATTGACCATGTTTTATGACTTATGTTTTCTAACCCTTTTATATCATGTGTTTAGCTTGGTAAATTACATGTCATGAAATGTCCTATTTTAGCATGATTTAAATGTTTATAAGCATGCATATTTTTGTACTAGCACATACTCTTGCCTACATTTCCCCACATGTAGGGTCCGACAGTCAGGGTTCTCAATTTCGTGGATATAGGTTGATTTAAGAGGTTTCGAGCTTTGGTGAGTCCTCATGTTTCGAGGACAGATTGTCATTATTTTCAGTTTTCTTTCTTATTTTCAGTTTTGGACATGATGTATGGGCAAGGACCAATTTCATTCTTATGTACTAGATGGCTAATGAGACAGGTGTTTAGACTTCTGCTTTACTTTTATAAAATGTTTTGAACTTGAAATGTTGTTCTTTATCTCTTATGTTCCATTTCTTATGTTATGAATGCTAAATGGCTTGTATGGGACCTCTCGGGGTCATATACATCATGTTACATCTAGGGTGTACCCCTGGGTCGTGACATTCTTGAAATTCTTGAGCTTACTTCTTTCATGAAAATAATACATATGAAAAACTATGAAAATATTTTTGAATAACTTTGGTTTAAAAGGGTCCATGTGGTAGAATATCATGGGCCATAAATCAATCAAGGATCATCATCAATATATAGTATAATATATTCAATAATGGAATGAACAATGAACACATTCGAAATAAAGAAATTTGAAAATCATGGACTTTGGATAAAAATATTAGCTTTGATCATACTAACTGAAACTACAAATGTGGAGTGTGAGGAAGAACTGAGTTCCTCACTATGATAGGGTTACATACCTTAAACGATCCATAAATCTTGTAGAAAAACTCTAACTTGATTAAGAGCGATCAATAAATCCTTTCTTGAAATTCATGGATTTATTTCTTGAAAATGCTCGGAAGAACTATTGATGGACTTGCTCAAAGAATAAGTCTTGAACCTTAGAATTAAGTTCTTGATTTCACTAGAAATAAAAAGAGAATATGATGTTAGAATCTTGTAGAAATTGATGAATTTATGTTGTAAGATCACGAAGAATACTTACCTAGACTTAATAGGGTAGAAGAGAGTTTTAGGGGGCTGTTGGAGTTGATGAAAGAGTAAAAAGTGAGAAAAGGAACCCCAAAATAACATTTTATAACTTTAGCTACAGCGAACCCCCATATGACCCACATAGGCCTGCAGATATTTTTGATGCATTCTAAAAGTGGTCATGCAAGCTACGTGACTATCTACGTGACCCAAATATTTCTGCCCAGCTGTGTATCTACTCTACTACTCTTTAGTAAAATGATCATAAACTTGTACTTAGAAGACATTGACGCACGGTCAGATGAGTTGGAAACTAGACTCAAACATCTTTAATTTGACATGTTAAGGGTCACGTACCTCTTCATGTTCTAGGATATATGGTCATTTGAATTTGACCTTTATATGAACTTATGTAAAAAAGTTGGCCGGTAGGAAAGCTTGGAACTCAACTTAGTGCTAGAGGTTTCTTATGGCCCTAATTCACATTTATTACACCCAAAAAAACACTTAGGAATTGATCTGTAACGCATATATACAATTAGAAATCATCGCATTCTAGCTTATATGCATATGGAGAGTGGTTTGAACTTTAGCTTATAAATTTTCGGGGTGTTACAATCTATCCCCTTGGAGTCATTCATCATTGAATGAGGTCAAAGTTAGAATAAAGAATGAATGGAACTACTCTTTCTATCTTTCTGATATTCGAAACTTTCCTAATAGCATCATTGGAACTGGTTCATACTAAGAGTTGGGAACTCAACTAGAGCACGCATGCCATGAACGTACACATAGGACTACAGGTGGACACATCATGACATGAAGTTTATAAGAATCGCTATAGGGACAAGGATATTACCACAAACGCTTTCATCAGATTTCCTTATATTATTCTGGGAAAAGAATCACATGCATGATTCATGTGAGACATCTGAATATGAAGCACTAACACGATCTGAGTATCTTAGTCAACTAGCAGAAATTCATTAAGCATGAATGATATAGATTTGAACATAAGTCACATTCTATCTGAGACTATTTGATATGAAATATGAGTACCTTGGGCATGAAGTAAGAATATGATTACTATGCCTTAAGGAATACGACTACTAGCTTTAATCTTGGCAATATTCCTCAACTACGCTCTTTCTTCAGACTAATACACCTCATAAGTTACAGCCCATAGCTCCCATTAGAGTACATGTGACTAGTAGTACTACGATCTTAATCTAACTACATATTATTATCGTGTTCAAGCCTAACTAAGAATTACAATGTGCTACATTTAAGATGATAATACTAGTATAAACCACAAAACTATATTTTATACCTTTGTAGGGATTTTCATCCAAATAATATGTAACGACTTGAATCTTTGTTATTCAAAAGACACCTTCAAAGTCCCAAAAAATTTTGAAAATGCATTTCCAATTTAAAATTTTGGTATAGGAAAATTTTGATATAAATTTGAAATGATTTGGACTGACATATGCCGGCCATAGTATGAATTCTCCCGCTATGGTGGCGCTGCTATAGCGTCTGCATGGCTACTATAGTGGGGATGATAGAATCAAACCTAGATAAAATGATGTCTTTTATTTTTCCTCCCACTTTTTATTAAAAAATAGGCGAGAGTTGCTCCAAAAGTTCCCTTGAGCCTCTCTCGGCTTGAGAGCCATGGAGGGAAGGGTTGTCAGTGTAATGAAGGTTAAAATCCAAGCATTCTCAGTCGACGTTCATTAGGATTCACCCCCGCTGAGCTAGAAATTTGTGCTCTAAGCTCTTCAGGAGTTTCTTAGCATCTAGGTAGGCTAGATTTTCTTAACCGATTAGATAGACATGTATTTACATAAGTGTACAAGTGTGATTGTTGTAGTTATAATTGTGTTGTGTGTTTGATTATTGGATCGGGTACCATGCTGGTACATATACTATTATTTGATCAGGTATCACTCAAGCACATATATATTATTGGATCGGGTGCCATACCGTTGTCACGACCCAACCCATCGGGCCGTGCGGGTACCTACTCTAACAACTAAGTAGGAGGACCATTGATCCCCAAACGGTTAATAACATGCGACAGATTAAGGAAACTGGAGATAAAAGGAAATTTATGAGATTTTTACATAATAAAGAGTTTTAAACGATCCAAAGTTAAACTTTAAAAATAATTAACGCCTCTAGGGATCTAGTCTAAATAGGTACACAAGCTTCTAAGATTAGAAGGTATAAAATATAGTAACAAATGACACAGCTCCCACCATATGGAAGGAAGAGTAGAAGCTGTTGGAGATTGTCTTCGTCTTCACCTATGAAACATCACTGGCCCTGCACCTAGACTATGCCAAATGGCATAGCAAGAGTAGTATCAGTACAATTAACACGTACTGGTAGGCATCATCGGTCAACTAGATACCCATCGCATAATATGAAAAAATCAACCAGCAGAAAACACGCAATAAGAAAGTACACCCCTCAACCTTTATCCTCTTGTCTTTAGCATTCACAACATTTATCCTCCTGCCTTTACTGTTCCCGTATATATTAAACGCACTAGTACACTTGACTCTAACCTCCTACTCTATTACCCTGCTCGCTCTGTTTTTTATCATAGCTTAACAATTCTATCTCATAGAGGAGCTCCCGAATACAACCACTACCAACCCGGCCAACCACTCACGACATGCCCTCGTTTCTTCTGCATCACAATTCATCCCTTGACCACACGGTATACTCTATCAACGCTCACTAAGCGTTTCGAATACGAATCCCATTTCCCAAAGTAGGACCTAACTACTTGTGCCTCAAGAACACTACCTCATTCCTCGTTATTTAAGAACACAGACATCCTCCCTAAATAGCAGATAGTAACACCTGGACCCTTGGTCTCCACTTACCAAACCACATACCGATGGGTATGCTCATTCGCAGTCAATTCAAAAAACGAGATATAAACAATTAATTACAATACAGTAAACACACATATACATGATGCATAATTCACATATCCTATTAAACAACATATAATTCCTCAATATCAATAGCAGGTAAATATGAATGTAGTAGTCACAAATGGTTCTCTCACGGAACCCACACCCAAACTGTTAGTGTGTCGAAACGCAACACCCGATCACATATACATGTGTCGTAATGTGACACCCGGTCCAATATATGTGTTGGAACGTGACACCCGGTCCAATATATGTGTCGAAACTTGACACTCGGTCCAATCAGCACAACCACAACCACAGTCACAATCACACCTATAATGAACAGTGCTCATAGTCACACAGTCAAGTAATTGGTTAATGGCATGTAATTGTTCACACATAAGCGTTTCATTAGATTCGATTTACATTTCCCTATTCACATACATGCATGCATACATGAAGCAATTAACCAGCATATATCACACGATAGGGAATCAAACCATCACATACCTTTAGTTCATAGGACGAGGCTTTCCCCACGGTACACGTCATATTTAAAAACTAGGAGTACACGTACAACCGTCCCTTTTTTGTGCCCGAAGGCCTAACCATGAATTCTACCGTCTATTAATAATAAATTACACAGTGAGCATGAATTTACAACTACTCAAGTAAGTAAACCTAGCCTACCTGTGCACCAAACAGCTACAGAGGTATTGTAGCTCCAATCCTGGCTTCCGAACAACGAGACGGTCGATTTTGGCCGAGAATCAGTGAGTTGTCGTCAACCTTGCGCTAGAAATCTATTTTTCCTCCCTTTCCAAGCCTAGAACAGCCTTTTGAGGGTTTCTGGGGTGATCCTCTCCTCTTTTTGGCACTTAGGGAAAAAGGAGAAAATAAGACTTTGCGTCATTAAGTTCTGCCCTCCATCCATCCCGCTCTGGCGCTACCATCCCGCTGGGGCGCCGCCGACGTAGCGGTATCACCCCGTTCTGGCAGGACAGTGGGCCCCTAGTTACTCATGACATTTTGCCCTTTATAAGTAACGACGGTTCGGGTCATTACAATAGATACCAATTTACCCCTTCTTTGTCCCCGAATGACATGCTGAGGATGAGCCACCTTGGAGTACTTTGAAACTAACGGATCGGCCCATCTTGGGACTACGAAAATATAGCGGTTCCTAAGGTTTAAGTACAAAAGGATATTTACCTAGGGAACCAGCTAGGGAAATGAGGCAACACACGGACGACAAGAGACGCGCCAATTTGCCTGGCCTGACCCCGCCAGCGCGGCAGGATTCCCACTGAGGAGGGGCCGCTGTGGTGGGACCCTCCCATCGTAGTAGGAGGTCGGGATCAGTTTAGAAGAGGGAAAGGGGAATGGTTTCCCCATTTCCTCTTATACCCACCCTACCATCTGCATCTGAGGAGTTGACATCCTCTGCGCCCTCAGTTCATCAATGTGGTGCTCGAGGTGCCGGAGGTTCCCAACTCAGAGTACGAGACCAGATAGAGGGAGATGGATTTGGGTTAGCTGCGGGACACACTGGTTAAGTCTGCGCATCGGGGCCGGGTTTGCTGGACTACTACGGAGGGCATCACTAGTACTCATTAATCACCAGATGACAAGAAATGTCTTCACCTGGTATCTAGGAGGATCCGTCTGTCAGGAAATCGCATCGACGTGACCTTCCCTTGGGCCCTTGTGGTGGTTTGCGCTGTGCAAGGGATTGGACTGAATGTGGGGGCACAGATCGTGTCCGAGTGGAATATGTTCTACTGAGGAAACAAGAAGGCTTTCTTCCTACCTGGTCTATTGACGGCGATGTGCAAGCAAGCGGGGGTGCCACTCTTGGACACTAATGAGGTACTTCTTATGGATCCCCTTTTTCATCCTTTTTTTATAAGGCAGCCCTCCACCCAGGGAAGAAAGAGAAGAAAGACGGACGGGGCCGGCAGTAGTAGAGCAGCAGCTGAAGCGGACGACGAAGGAGAGGATGATGATGAGGACGATAATGCCCTTCCTACCCAGTCTCATCCCCCACTATCAGGTGCTCGTGTGGATGAGAACCTAGTAGCCGTCCGGAGGAGATTGGGATGCTCTTATGCTAGTGCCTCGACTCCAGTTCCACCCTCCACTGCCCTTGAGGTTGAGATTCTTTGCCGCCAGCTGAGATAGGAGAAGAAGAAGAATGTAGAGAGGGATCGTCTGATGAGCCGGATGTGGAAGACCATTAAGGTCATTTTCTCTTGCGTCGCCCCCTAGCGGGAGCTTCCCAGGCTCGAGACGAAGGACTTTCAGGAGTTCCCCTAGTTGAGCGAAGCGTGGACTGGCGAGATATCCCTGGAGGACCTAGATTCCGACACTAACACTCCCCCTCCTCATGGACTTTGATTTGGATTTGCCTCGGTTGGGCATGTAACAACAATATTTATATTTCTCTTTTTGCTTTTTCTTAAGTTTTTGTAAGCACATGGATGCTTGTTTTGCTATTTTCATAGTCGTAACTGAATGCTAGGTGATTATAACTCACTGCTCTATTGGTGAGTACTGATTGGATTTGGGAAGTTAGCACATGCACGATTCGGAGTCCATAGGCGAAACAAAGGAAAAACAGGGGAGACCGGGTTGAGATTATGTATCGCCCTGTCCCACTCTAGCAGGAGACTTCCCCATCTAGCGGTTCCGCCCTAGCGGGATGATCCCGCCCCAGTGGCCATGACAGGATCAGTTTCTAGGACAACACTTCCTGGGAGTTCTCCCTGTTTTTAGAGATTTTCATTGACTCCCAGGGCCATAGTTAAGCATTTAGGATAACCCTCTTATCTAGGATATGCGTCGTCCACCCCGAGGTCAACCCAACGGTATACACCTGAATCTTTTCCCACAAATTAACACCTCAAGCATGCACATCCTAAGAATATGCCTATTAATCCCACAGTTTATAATTAGTTGCGACAAATGTCAAGGGAACCTTTCATCATAACAAATTCCATTATTATGCAATAATAGCCATTTTTCTTACATGGTTCCCGACCAATCCCGACTGCCCTGAAACTAGAGTTTCCCTATAGTCACAAGTCATTCTTTTCCCTTAACCTCTTTATCAAGGGTAAGTCCATGCACAACTAACAGTTGCATTCCCTCTCATAAGTATATCATATCCCACGTCAAGAATTCGCTTACGAATCACATCGTAGTTTTCAGTAAGTACATTTTATACACCATCAGTTACTCAGACCACACCATGCACATAATCATAATTTCAAGCTATATCACACAGGCAAGTCAAAATTATTTAATTAATTCGCTTCATGGATGACCATTAGCTGATCAACCATGCATTTGTACAACCTCTAAGGCCAGATACAAATTGGAATCTTCTTGGTTCCAATTTACCTTGCTTGAGTCCCTTCAGCCGTGACTACTACATCCAGTTCACTTTGTTGAGATACCAATTGGACTCAACTCATACCACAAGCGACCACTCGCACGGAAAGAGAGAAGAAATGGAACGACTTCCTAAAATGCTTCATAGCTTCCTGAAGATTAGGTGTGGACGTCAACACATCCATCCCCAGGAGTCTATTCCACATTTGCTCTTGTACTGGGAGACCGGCAACCTGGGCTCTCATATCAATTTGTCAATACCCAACCCATTGGGCCGTGCGGGCACCTACTCTAACACCTAAGTAGGAGGACTCTTAATCCCCAAACGGTTAATAACATGTGGAAGATTAAGGAAACTGGAGATAAAAGGAAATTTATGAGATTTTTACATAATAAAGAGTTTTAAATGATCCAAAGTTAAACTTGAAAAATAATTAACACCCCAGGGATGTAATCTAAACATGTACAAGAGCTTCTAAGATTACAAGGTATAAAATACAGTAACTAATCACACAGCTCCCACCACAGGGAAGGAAGAGTATAAGCTATTGGAGATTGTCTTCGGCTTCACCTATGAAACATCACTGTCCCTGCAACCAGACTATGCCAAATGGCATACCAAGAGTAGTATCAGTACAAACAACACGTACTGGTAGGCATCATCGGTCAACTCGATACCCACCGCATAATATAAAGAAATCAACCAGCAGAAAACAGGCAATAAGAAAGTACACCCCTCAACATTTATCATCCTGCCTTTACCATTCCCGTATATCTTAAACGTACTAGTACACTTGACTCTAACCTCCTACTCTATCACCTTGCTCGCTCTGTTCTTGATCATAGCTTAACAATTCTATCTCATATAGGAGTTCTCGAATACAACCACTACCAACCCGGCCAACCACTCACGACATGCCCTCGCTTTTTCTGCATCACAATTCACCCTTGACCACACGGTATACTCTATCAAGGCTCACTAACCGTTTCGAATACAAATCCCATTTCCCAAAGTAGGACCTAACTACTTGTGCCTCAAGAAAATTCCCTCACTCCTCATTATTTAAGAACACAGATAGCCTCCCTAAATAGCTAATAGCAACACTTGGACCTTCGTTCTCCACTTACCAAACCACAAACCGATGGGCATGCTCATTCGTAGTCAATTCCAATAAACGAGATATAAACAATTAATTACAATACACTAAACACACATATAAATGATGCATCATTCACCTATATTGTTAGGTACAGCATACAATTATCCAATATCAATAGAAGATAAATATGAATGTAGTAGTCACAAATAGTTCTCTTATGGAACCCATACCCAAATTGTTAGTTTGTCGAAACGTGACACCCGGTCCAATATACATGTGTCTGAACATGACACTCGGTCCAATATATATGTCAAAACGTGACACTTGGTCCAATATATATGTCAGAACGTGACACCCGGTCTTGTCAGCACAACCACTGTCACAATCACACCCATAATGAACAATGCTCATAGTCACACATTCAAGTAATAGGTTCATGTCATGTAATTTTTCACATATAAACATTTCATTAGATTCGATTCACGTTTCCCTATTCACATACATGCATTCAAACAATGAAGTTATTAACCGATATATATCACACGACAGGAAATCGAACCATCACCTACCCCCTAGTTCACAAGACTAGGCTTTCCCCACACTACACATCATATTTAACAACTAGGAGTACATGTAAAACTGTCCCTTTTTCTGTGCCTGAAGGCCTAACCATGAATTCTATAATCAATTAATAATATACTACGCAGTGAGCATGAATTTACGACTACTCAAGTAAGTAAACCTAGCCTATTTGTGCACCAAGCAGCTAAAGAGGGATTGTAGCTCCAATCCTGGCTTTCGGACAACGAGACGGTGGATTTTGGCCAAAAATCAGCGAGTTATCGTTAACCTTGCACTAGAAATCTATTTATCCTTCCTTCCCAAGCCTAGAGCAGGATTTTGAGGGTTTCTGGGGTGATCCTCGCCTTTTTTTTGCACTTAGGGAAAAAAGAGAAACTTAGACTTCGCATCATTAAGTTCTGCCCTCCGTCCATCCCGCTCTGGCACTACCATCCCGCTGGGGCGCCACCGCCGCAGCAGCATCACCCTGCTCTGACGGGGTAGTGGGCCCCAGTTACTCACGACGGTTTGCCCTTCATAAGTAACGGCGGTTCGGGTCGTTACAACCATACAAATATATTATTGGATCGAGTACCATGTTGGTATATATATTTATTGGATTGGGTACCACGTCAGTACATATTATTATTAGATCAGGTACCACACCGATACATAATATTTAATGTGTGTAGGTTTCGTAAGTGGATCGGGTTGATTTATTATGTTATATCTTTCACATATTGGTCCCTGAGTGGTCGGGTTGGTGTGTTCAAAGGTTGGGGTAGCACTTGTTTAGACCAGGATGTCATAGTAATTGTTAAAGTTGATGATTAGGGATTCTTGGTGGTTCGAGTTACTGGAACAGTGTGATGAATTAGATGTGACTGGTTGCGAACACTAAGTCGGGGTGAGGACTAGGGGTCTAGGCTAACATATAACTGTGTTTATAAATGTATATATTTATTTTGCTAAATTGTGTTATCTATTCACATCTCATATAATTGGAGTGTCGTAATGTGTGTTGGTTTCGTAAGTGGACCGGGTTGATTTATTATGTTATATTTGTCACATATTGGTCACTAAGAGGTCGGGTTGGTGTGTTTAGAGGTTGGGGTAGCACTTATTTAGACTAGGATGGAATATTAATTGTTAAAGATGAGCTTTAGGGATTCTTGGTGGTTCGAGTTACTGGAATAGTGTGATGAATTAGATGTGACGGACTGCGAACGCTAAGTCAGGGTGTGGACTGGGGTCTGGGCTAACATATAATTGTGTTTATAAATGTATATATCTATTTTTCTAAATTGTGTTATCTATTCATATCTCATATAATTTGAGTGTCGTAAGGTGAAGCATTGGCATGAGAGCTTAAGGGTAATAGTGAACTGAATAATAGAGTTAGCAGAGATTTTGTATATGGGGAAACCTCTATGTGATGGAAGATTTAGGTTATGATATGATATGAGGGTGGAATGGCTTAGAGGGTAGAGTAAGCAGTGGAAAGAGGCGAGTGACTTGAGATAGACTGCATGGATTCCAATGTAATGTTACTTGTAGTGAGAGTTGTAAATGATTGGATCGGGGTCCTAATTTTATATTCAAGTGCTATATTTCTTTGATTATTTTCATGATATTAAGGGGTGTATTCGGATCGATCAATGATGCCTACATGTATGTGTTATTTGTACTGATACTACTCTTGCTATGATGCTTGGTGTAGTTTGGTTACAAGACTCAATAATATTTCTTAGGTAAAGACAATGATAATCTCTGGCAACTTCTACTTCTTTTTTCTTATGGTGGAGTTGTGTCTTATTTTCTTTTATATTTTGTACTCTCTTAGTAACTCTTGTATCTATTTAGACTAGTTCCTTAAGAGGGTTTTTTCGGTTAATTGTAAAAGAATGATTTTTTCATTCGTGTTTTATGTTTATTTCAAAGTATTAAAGAGATTTCTTATGTTTATTTAATATATCTGTTGCCCATTTTTAAATTTGGGGAGTAAGGATTCTCCTATCTAGGTGTTAAAGTAGGTACACACACAACTTGATGGGTTGGATCGTGAGATAATAGTACTTCCACCTTGTTCAACAAACCTCAAGTTCTAATTTAAAAGATTTCAGTGCATCATGCATTCACCCATATATAAACAACTCCATATTCAAGTCTGTCACTATCACCACTTCATGGCATTCTAGGTAACGAATTCTACTACTAATTTCCCACATTCCTATCATCTCTATCAGTTGAAATTTCATGAATTACTACGAAGGTACGCAACAAATATTTTTATCTAGCTACTACATATAACCAAGCCTCATCTCAATCATCCTCCACATTTAAAACCTTATGTGGAATAAACATACGACGATACTCACAATAAGAGACATATATCCTCTCATCTAAATCAACACTCAACTGTTATCAGCATCACTATCAAAACTGAAAAAGGATCACTAGAAGGGCTTAGAGCAAAAAGATTATAAGCACCAATAGTTCAAGAAATTTGATTCGAGAACATGCATGGAGTAGTGTTATTTCACTAGCCATTAAGGTACATCACAAATTCATAGGACTGAGCATACTGCAAAACATGAGTGCATAAATTATGAGTTGTATAACATAAGACTGACATCCATAACTTCATGGAGTAAGATCGAGATTGTTGAACTGAAATATTTGCCTCTTATTTTAGGAACTAAGCATAGATGTGAATCTGTCTAAAGTGCATAAGCATAGTTCATGGGCATATCATCGATATGTGAGACATAAACAGGGTGTCATAATAATTGAAATTTGAGGAGTATGCTGGAGTAGAGGAAATGAATTGTTATTTCATCACAAATCTTTTCTAAACACATCATCTTTTCATCTCCCCCTTAGGTCTAAAATCGACATTCTAAGTTTGTAAGTTTCTTCCATAATACCTAAGATAATCTACATTCATTTTACTCTAATGATCCATGTATTGACCCGACCGGTCATTTTTTTAGAAAGTTTCATGAATTTACCATTTTGCCCCTTCCGACCTTGACCCTGAGTCTTTTATGTTTGAGTTTTGAAGAATGGTTCGAATTTTAAGTGAAAAGTTGAGAATTTGGTAAGTTTGTGATTTCGAAAGGCTATGTTGCTTTAAAGTAGTTTTCAGAGTCTTTCAGAGTTTCGAGTGTCGAAATAAAATTACGTCGATTCATAAGTTTGGTAATGCGGGATCTGGTCTATGAGAGTTGTTGATTTTAGATTCGGAGTCTTTATGAGGATTTGAGGTCATTAGTTGTGAAATTGTGGAAATTTAGCCTTTGGGTTGACTTTGGTCTACATTCGGGGTTCGGATGCTGGGATTAGAATTTCAAGAGTTCTGTTTGATTCAGGAGGTAATTTTAGGCCAAGTTGAGGTCTTGGTTGATTTTTGAGAGGTTCCGAGCTTGTTTTAGCCTTTTTAGGCGTTGAGTTAGTTTCTTGTGGTTTTCACGGATGTCGGATCAAGGAGATCTCATATTCATATTTTGACGATTCCATTGACTCCAAAATGTCGAGTATATTTTATTTGCATATGTGGTTTGTGTGTACGGGACATTAAATTATTTTAGCAAACATGTTTGAAATCTAATCATTACATTAAAGATTTATAGTCCTTTAATTCATTTAAATACTATAAATAATATTTCAAATTTCGATACTGCACAAGTATTATTTTTCTGGTACATTCCTCTTTATTCATATTCCTATTATATATATATATGCATTAAATTATTTTAAAAATCATGCTATGCAATCTCAGTATTTAAATCTAAGATTATATGCATTTAATTTATTTTAAATATGTAAATTATGTATGTAGACCTTTCTGGATATATCTGGACACATTAAAATTTGGTGAAATTCATAATATTACAAACTTAGATGTATTTAAGTAATTAACTCTTAAACGAGTAATTTTAAAAACAAATTACCCAAAAATGTCTTTCGGCCAACTTGCAGCAGTCCAACTAAATATTTGTAGGCAGGAAAATTTTGGACCTAAAGTAGCAGGTCAAAGTTGATAATGACAAATTCACTTAGAAACTAATTTGTCCTGGGTTTTGAGTTTTGACTATGAGTACAAGCTTGAAATAAGTTATGAATTAGGGAATTTGACTTGTGACTAGAAAAGAACTTTACCTAACTATGCAATAATGGGAGTCATAATTATTACTATTATAAATATTTTTACCTAATTACTTAACATAGCAAAAAATTTCAAAATATAGTCATTTAAAAATATAAGAATTGTTTTGATTCTAAGCACTAATTTTCCTGTTTTTTTTCTCCCTCTCTCTCTACACCATGTCCTTCCTAGTCGAACTAGACTAACAAATTAAATTTAACTTGAAACTATTTTATCTTGAAAATACATCCAAAAGAGTTTCTCATTCCTTCTTGATTTTTCTTAAACCATACAATTAATAAGTATTTTACTTTCATTGCTCTTTCAAATTAAAAATCTTGGAATCTTAAAAAATTAGACTGGTGATACTTAATACATAATAAACTTCTTTACTGACAGTTAAGGTGCGCCTCGTTATGAAAATGCATGTCGTCAATGGATCGAGGCATCTAACAAGTCATGTGTAATGATCCCGAAGGTCATTTTTAAAATTTTAAAAAAATTAATATTTTACCCCTCTCGAGCCGAGCCCTTTCCGTTCGAAAAGCCACCTAGTAAAAAGATGTAATTTGACCAAATTACACAACCTACTAATTGCAAAATGTAATAATTATAAAAATTTGATTGTTTGTTTTAACTCATACGTATTTATAATGAAATTACAAATATAATATTTGATACATACGTGTAATTACATTGTTAGACCTCTTAAAAAAAATTTAAACATAAAAATTATACTATCTATATAAATTTAATATTACTCATATTTTAAAAAAAAAACTTATTTATTAGATCTTGAATATTCTTCGCAAAATCCTGAACTTCACCATTGATGGATGATTATATGAAATCATTAAAGGCTAGTTTATTAATAATATTATTTTAATTATGAATTAACTATATACAGTGTACATTGGATATCCATCCCCTTTTACTGGCACTTCAAAATATAAATTCTTCAATTTTTGCTGGTCATTCAGTTTAAACTCTTTCTAGTGAAAGAACATTTGTATTTCTTCTTTGGTCTTCTTCTTCCAAGTTCCGACCATTAATGGCTTCTTCTAATCCTCCTCCTCCTCCTTCTCCTTCTTCTTTCATGTTCAAAGCTTCTGCGAAACTCGACTTTAAAATTCTATGTGTTGTAAACGTGAATTGTTTCGAGTGAGTTATATATTAAAAGACTCAAAATATATAGAGGAGCTCATAGCTTTTAGACTGTTTAGAAATAATTTTGAGTTAGTCGGGATTTAAGGATTTCATTAGCCATTAAAATTTCTTCAAATATACATGGTATACACTATTTAAACAATATTGATGCATACATATACACTATTCATACAATATTGATACATACATATACACTATTTATACAATATTGATACATACACATACATATTTTTAAAAGTACATTCATATTCTAAATACTCTTTATAAAAAGCTATATTGTCAAACAAAACTCCAACTCCAACTTCAACTTTAAAAATTCCAAATAAAGTGAAGAAACTACCATGAAGTGTTCACTTCAAGCCAAGGACTGGCTGGACACCAACATAAGCACCAATTTCAAGAAACTTGATTATCAACCCCTCATCACATGTTTTTCTATTCATCTGCTTATTTCTCCACCCTTTACCATCATTTAAATAATCGCAAGTCTACCGTCAAAATGTTTGGCAGCCATGGATCTTTTACCGTTTTCGTCAAAGAAATTTGGAGGTGCAGGAGCCTCGCGGACTTCCTAGTTTTCCGTGGTTAATTTTTGACATGGAAAGTCCGTGAGTCGGCCTCACCACTGGCTTCCTCAGAAGGGAATGGTAAACACTCCTGGATGCGTAACATCGTTAGGGTAGACTTGTTCTTACCCAAGTAATGATAGAGAGCAAGGAGGTAGATGATGGACACAAAATTTGTGGTGGGGTGCCCTGAAGTTGGTGCTTATTTGGTTCCCCGCGAAGCTTGGCTTGAGGTGAACACCTTATGATAGATCCTATAATAATAACACCAATACCTCGACTCGTTATGGTGCCTTGATGAGCCATTCGTCTTTCATTGTTATTTATTTTTCGAGCTCCTTCACAATTGTAGAAGTATAAATCTTGCACCTTGATTCTTCCTATGCCCTGTATTGGGCCGGAAGAGTTAGTTGTTCATACAATCATAAATATTGCCATGAATAGTTTCCAAAAAGAAGTTAATTTCACAACTAAGTGTTCATCAAAAATTCAAAAATCGAGATATAAACTTTTCTAATATCAAACATTAAACGTATAAAAGAGATGGAAAGTATACCTTAGCAATGATGTTTGCACTTCTACTAGACCCATCTTTGATTTTCCTTATATTTTTTATATTCCTATCACTTATATATATAGTGTAGAGAAATGTTCAATCTTGGAGAGTAATTAAATATCTTAACAAATATATTATGTAATCTCATCATTTAAATCTAAGAGAGATGTTCAAACTTGGAAAGTGATTAAATTATTTTAAGAAATATATTATGTAATCTCATCATTTAAATCTAAGAGAAATTTTCGATCTTGGAAAGTGATTAAATTATTTTATCAAAATATATTATGTAATCTCATCATTTAAATCAAAGATTTATATACATTTAATTCATTTAAATATTATAAATAATGTTCCAAATCTGTACATTGCACAAGTATTTTTTTCGTACATTCCTCTTGATTTGTAATAGATTTTTATACACCGAGAGATAAATAAAATCTTTACTAGGGACATTAAAATTATTTTTACAAACATGTTCAAAATCTCATTATTTGAATTTAAGATTTATGTGCATTTAATTCATTTAAATACTATCGATAATGTTTCAAATCTAGATACTATCAATAATGTTTCAAATCTAGATATTGCATAAGTACTATTTTTTGGTACATTACTCTTTATTCATATTCCTATTTTGTTAACTTAATGATGTATATGTCTCCAACTTGTAATCATGTCCTAATTCGTCATTTGGACCTTTATTTGTTAGTATTTAGAGCTGTCAATATGGGCTAGCCCACCCCATCCGGGCTAACCCATACAGGCTTTGACATTTTACGGGTCAGGTCGGGCTAGCCCATTTTTGTTGTCGGCCAGAAAACGATCTGCCCAACCCACAAGTACGTGGGCTACAGGCTTGCCGAGCCAACCCACTTTTTTTAAAATTATATTTTTTTTATAATTATTAAAATAAATTTTAAATTATAATTTAAAAATATTATCATAAATATCGATAAAACAATATTATATCATGTTAATGTTACTCCTTGTTAATCAAATCTACAAATAAAATTATCTTTATACTATTTATTAAGGTTTTTTCAAATAAAAGTATAAATATCTAAATAGAAATATTAACCTAATTGTTTTGTCACATTAAAACACAAAAAATGTGACAATATTCCAACCATAAAAAAGTTAAAAATAAACTCCTTAAAAAAAATCATGAAACTTATGGCGTATCTAACACATCATGAAATCTACGGCGTATCCAACACTTCATGATCATCTTCATCAAGCATATCTGAATTAGCTTGTGGCAAAGGTTGTCTTACCATCTTCATTTTCATCTGTAATTTATATGCGGTTTTCATTAGTTAAATATTAAATAGATTTTGAGTTTGGACTCTCTTTAATTTTAAATTTTAATATTATATTAAATTTTTTTAATTATTTTTATTTGGCCCACGGGCCGGCCCTACCTATATTTCTCAAGCCCCACAAATCAGCAGACTTATTCAGGCCGGGCTAAAAGTTCCTTTTCTTAAATGGGCTCCAAAAATCTTAGCCCAGCCCTATTAAATCCCGGGTTAGGCTAGGCCGGCCCAATGGGCCTAGCCCATATTGACGGCTCTATTAGTACTTAAACATGCTATGCAATCTCACTATTTAAATGTCATATTATATGCATTTAATTTATTTTAAATATTACAAATAATGTATCTAGATGTATTTCAATGCACCAAAATTTAGTTAAAATTAGTAATATATAAACTAAGATGTATCTAAATAATTAGCACTTAAACTAGTGAATTTTTTTGTAAATTACCCAAAAAAAGTTATCTGGGCCAACTTGTTGTAGTCCAACTAAATATTTGTAGGAAAAACTACATAACCACATATACATCACTACCATATATACTATATTTACCTCTAGTTTAAAATAATTGCACATATTGCCATTTTAAATATTTATACCATATATTTTAAAAGATTTAATAAGATACACAAATCCCTTGAATATGGTATTGAATAATTATCTTAAATTTAAACTCCTTAATTAATGGTCATTAATAAGCTAAGTTTTTTTCGATTCATATTTGCTGCCGTCGGCCGTTCCCCACCCCCATGTCAGCCCACTTTCTTTATTCTTCTTCTCCCTCTTTAATTTATGCATTCATTTTCTCAATACATGTTTGCATGTTCAAATCAGTATTTTATATATAGGTTTGTTTCTATTGTTTTATTATTATTATTATCATGTATCTTGATTTTATATTTGAGTTAAAATTCATAATGTTCTTAAGTTCAATTTTAAATTTGTTTTACAAATTAGGTTTTATATTTTTTGATTTTGTTATTTCTCAAACACTTTAATGACTGACCATTCTCAAAATAGGGCGATTCTTGTTACAGGGACTACACATTAATAATATTATACTAAATCAGACAACATTTATTTGTTTATTTTTACTCATGAATTTCTCATTGCAGGGGTTGACTCTTCATCCACCAACATTCAAGCCGAGAATAGATCTAATTACAGGAACAACCCAATCAATGGAAGAATTACGTCAAATTTTAATTAACAGAACAAATACACCATTAGATATGAAACAATGTTGGATACAAATCATGTGTACATGTATCTAGTTAAGAGTTCATGTATCTGATTTAAGATTATATGTATCTGTGAGAAAAAAATTCAGATGCTAAAAAGGGAAGAATTTTGAATTTTTTTACTCTTTTTTTGGATTAATGATAAATTGATACTCTACCATCTTGATATTTCCTAAATTCGTGCGTTTCAGTTACATTTCATATTTAGATACACATAATTATATGTATATGCTTATTATGTATCCGAAATACATATTTTTGAATATAATGTATGAAACTAATACTTGATACATGAAATTAATACTAGATACATATAAAAGATACATGAAATTGAAATTAGATCATCTATATAGATACATGAAATTAATACTAGACACATATAACAAATACATTAAACAAATCTAGATACTTCTATGATACATATGGATGTACATGTATGATGCTCACGTATCTAAGTGTTTAGTTGGTTGGATACATCATATATAAATACATCAAATTGATGAATTTATTATTTTAAGAGTAATAAAATGAAATTAATCAAATTACATGACTAATATATACATGTTTTTTTTTTTTATCTTTTATGAATAATATTAATGAATTTATTATTTCAAAGAATAATAAAATGAAATTAATTAAACATACCTTGATATTCGTCTTATATTAAGGGATTTGATTAATTTAAATTTTCAAATATAATTGTCCATGTATTCTGAAAATCCTCAATTACTTCTCTAATTAAGGAAATCAGTTACAACCAATTAATTTAAACAAATAAAATATGTATCTTGTAGACACGTATTTTTTGACTGAACATAAGATTTTACACTAATTTTTATTCCTTAAATATTTCTTTTATGTCTAAGTTAGATATTTTGATTTTGTCTTATTTTAATAAGTTTATTTTTAAAAGATTTGAAAATAACAAAAATATATGTTTATTTTAATTTTAGTTTAATAAATAGGAAAAATTGTATGAAATATCAAACTATTAATTCAAATTAAATGCTATAGCCATAGTTTATTTTATTTGTAATTCGCAGCAACCATTTTTTTGCCATATAATTCGGTATACAATTAGCCATTTTCGGTATACAATTAGTCATTTTATACATTTCGGTATAAAATGCGTTTGTGTTTGTATAAAACGAGAGAAAAATGTATATACAAATACAAATACATATATTTTCGACATATACATTTATAATTATACAAAAACAGATCTTATTATAAAAATTACAATGTATAAATGAATTTATACAAAACTGAACAATTTGTATAAAATTGGATGTATCTAGCGAATTATACAAATCAAAAGCTCCATAGCAAACATAAAATTTGCTATGGAGCGCAATTATGCAAACTATAACTATAACATACAAATATGATTTTTATGTTTGTTATATGTGAAAGTTGCTCTAAATAATAAGCTAGTATTTCTTAATTATAATTTATTATTAGCTATTCAATTTTATTAGTTTAAAATATAATTAAATTATATTCATATTATATTATATTATATTATTAAAAAATAATAATAACTTAATTACCCCACAACTCCCTCACACAGTCACACTCACCATTATACTACCCCACCCCCACGAAAAACACATCCCACAAACATACACACATTCTGCACAACACAAAAAAAAAAAAAAACCCACTACCCACCCTTATATCCTAAACACATACACACACATTCAATACACATACATAGGCACGACAAAACCAAAAAAACAACAGAACACAATACCTACACTTTTCACAATACACAACACAAAAACGAACAGGCAGAGGAAAAATCAGCAACACACACACGCTGCACAAAAAGAAACAATCAAAAACATACCCCAAAAAAAATCAAAAAAGAATTAGAAAACTCACTACCTGCACAACCTTTTGTTTTCTTCATACCCCATACGCACAACAACAATGAAACATTTTTTTTTCCTTCTTACTACTACACCCAAATTTCCACACACAACACCGAAATATTACCTAGACACTGATAGAAATCATATTATATTTTTTATTCCATTCACAAACTAGGGTTGAATTCGAGGTTTGCTTTCTTGGTTTTGAGTTCGTGGTTCCTTAATAGGATTATTTTCTTTCCGTGAATAATTTTCATAAGAGGTAACACTCAATTTAATTTAATTTTGTATAGTTTTATTTCATGATTATATAAGACTTAATTCCAATGTTATGAAATTACTCGAAATTTATGTGTTTAATTTTGATATTATAATGTTGAAATATAATTGTTTAAATCTTACATATCACTAAACAATGAAGATCTTTAGAATGTTGAAACTATTTATTCTAATATTTAAGGAAAAATTTTTAATGTAGTATATTGACAACTATTATAAGAATAACTCATTATGTATTAGAAAATAATTTTTTTAAAAAAATTTGTTAGTTCATTTTAACAATAATAATTAAATTTCATCTCAATTAAGAATGTGGTTCCACATCTTTTTGAGATACTTAAGGAACTCAAGGATGCGGTTACGCATCTTGGCCAAGTTATTTTAATAATTAACTTTCATTAATTTAAATCATGAGGTGTAAATAAGAATGATTAGGTGTGAGGTACTCGAGAGGAAAAGACAGTTATGCCTCTAAATGTCAAGACCAAGAATATATTGTGGTTACGCATCTAGGTTCAGACTAATAAAAATTCAACAATAAAAAAAAGAGTAAACCATGGCCTGTAGACACAATATATCCAAAAATAGTAAAAACAAGTATAAGTCAATAAAAGCGACCGTGGTAGAACCATGGGACTCGAGGGATGCCTAATACCTTCCTCTCGGTCAACAGAATTCCTTACCCAAATTTCTGGTTCGCAGACCAAAACTAAAGAGTCATTTCCTATTGATTAGGGATTCAAAAAGGTGACTTGGAACACCACAACTCAATTTCAAGTGGCGACTCTGGAAAAAAAAATCCCTTAATCGTATCGTCACTTAAATTGGAAAAACCCTATCAGTCGTGCGCGAAAAAGAGGTGTGACATATCTCAGTTTTAAAATTCGGCAAATACACGTATCTCACGGATTCCAACTCGTATATCCTAAGCATGAAATATGGTAGAGGAAGTAATATTTGAAACTATTGGAATTCTTAGTTATTAGGACTTAAACTAGTGGGATTTATGTAGTTTACCCATATTTGTAGGCAGGTATAAATTTTGGGCCTAAAGGAGCAAGACAAAGTCGATAATGACAAATTCACTTGCAATTAATTTTATTTATTTTGGGGGGTTTATATTTACAGGGCATAAACCAAATATTTTACTTGGCATGTTAGATTTATCAATGTAACGTAAAATTTAGTTCAGTGATTTTTTCGACACAGAAGTCAAAGTTAAGTGATTTTATTGATACAAAATAAAGTTTGATAACTTTACTGAATAAATTCTCAAAGTTAAATGATCTTTTGAGATATTAACTCCATCAAAATAACACAACATATATAGTATTGATCTTTTTCATTTTTGTATACCTTCCATCATTTTGGAATGGAGAAACCGTTGATGTATGCTATGATGTGTACTCGCCCAGACACTTGTTATGTCGTGAGTCTAGTAAGCAAATGTACAATTCAATCCTCAAAGAGATCATTGGAAAGTAGCACAGAGAATATTTTGATACCTGAAGGGAGCTGCAGATCATTCATTGTGTTATAGTGAATCTGATTTATTCATAAGAGGTTATACAGATGTTGATTGAGCTGGTGATCGAAATGATAGAAAAATGAACGTCGAGTTATACTTTCTTACTAAATGGTGGTGCTATTTCATGGAAAAGTAAGAAGCAAACTTGCACAACTCTTTCAACCATGGAAATTGAATTCGTGGCTTGTGCGTTTGCAGTACAAGAAGTTGTTTGGTTAAAGAGATTCTTTGAGTACTTGAGTATTGCAAAAAATTCTAAGGGTCCCATGATTCTATATTCTGATATTCAAGCGGCTATTGCATACATGAAGGACCCTAAGTATCACAGGAGGACCAAACACATTGACATCAAGTATAAATTTGTGAGAGACGTAGTGGCAAGTTGAGAAATAACTTTGCAATACATTCCTACACGTGAAATGATAGTTGGTCATTTTACAAAGGTCATCTCTAGTGACTTGTTTGGAAAGCATGTTAAGGCTCTAGGTTTGCGTAGGATTTGATGATATTTCAGTATTGTAAAATAACTTGATTGTTATAAAATTTTCTTTTATATAATACTATTGGATTTATATTCAAATATAATATACATGTGATCTATTGTAAGAAATAAAACGTGTTGAACAGGTCGCGAGATTGACTCTCTCATACAAGCAATCGCCTCTTACGTCGAGGAATGTGAAGAGATGAATTTCAGAACCATATTATGACTTGTTTTATGAGCCAGACAAGAGTTTCTCTAAGAAAATGAATTTAAGGATCATTGAAGAGAGAAACTAGGGTTAAACACTTGGAGGTGTTTAGACCAAGGTTTGTACGATGTTGGATAATCGAAAGAATGAGACACATACACCAGTATAAGGTGTGGAAGCATCGTAGCCAGGGGCGGAGCCAGCCTTTTATTAGGGGGTTCATCCGAACCCCCTTCGACGGAAAATTTTACTATTTATACATGGTTAAAATTATTTTTTATGTATATATAATAGATGTTGAACCCCATTCAGTTAGTTTGTATGGTTAGTTCTTCAGATATTGAACCCTCTTATTAAAAATTCTAGCTCCGCCACTGATCGTAGCATGTGTTTCATACCATGTGTGTCAAGCGATCAATGGGTCAACGAGAGAATGTTCCTTATTTCTTCATTGTGTGAGAGCCTAAAAAGTTAAAATAACTTTTTCAATGAAATGTCCTTTGACCTTTTGATGTTTCGTGAAGTTTTAATCGATGTTGCTACTTAGCATGTTACTAATAGCCATGAATTATTCGGCAATGCAGTGCATATCTAGGAAAACAATTGAATAGGAACAAATAGATCGGAGTAAAAAGGAAAGACAATTAATTGAATGATAAACTTATATACACAAGCTGGTTATTGCACTAACCATATTGGTATTGAGTGTAATTGTGTGTATAAAGCTAAACATGAACTCGAGTTCACCTCTTTAAGAGGACGAGGAATCGAATATGTAACTACTGAAGTAGTGAAAGAAGTCTGGGGTATTGTGAGTAATAGTATCCTCATATTAGTAGTGAATTCTCTCCACATGTGATTGAATTCCCATAAGCAGCATGTAAAACCTAATAGGTAAGCTCTTGAAGCTCATCGATTGCACAAACTGTTTATCGTATAAAATTGGGTGTCTAGTTGATGTCAAATTGACTTGGGTCTTGTCCACCATATGCGAAGTGAGAGATGTAAGTTATTTTGAGTCATGAATCATGGATCGCCTATGTGGACCTGACCCGACCCAATATTATTTCTAAAAAAAGAGATAAATACTATGTTGAAATAGAGTGGGAGTGGTTATATAGTTTTAACCGTATCATCCACTCCCTTTTAAAAATAGAGTTTGACGCTTGAGAAGGGTATGAGAATAAAACACAAAACCAGGAAAAAAAGAAAAAGATTCAAGATCTTAATTTCTTGACACTAACATCAAACAATCCACAAGATTCTCAGTTTGTGGCATTACGCTTTATTTCTTCGAGATTCAAAGTCTGATTCAGAGCAACTCCTAAATAAAAATATCATTGATAAGTCTTCCGCTACTATTAACATGTACCCACAATCTTGTTCCTATTACTATTAATTATTACAAAGCCACCTAGTAATAAGATGTAATTTGGCCTAGTTACACAACCTACTAATTGCAAAAGGCAATAATTATAAAGATTCGATTGTTTGTTTTAACTCAAACATATTTATAATGTAATTACAAATATAATATTTGATACATATGTGTAATTACATTGTTAGACCGTTTAAAAAAAATTAAAATTAAAATTATACTATGTATATAAATTTAATATTATTCATATTTTTTTTTAAAAAACACTTATTTATTAGATCTTCAATATTCTTTGCAAAATCCTGAACTTCACCATTGATGGATGATTATATGAAATCATTAAAGGCTAGTTTATTTATAATATTATTTTAATTATGAATTAACTATAAACAGTATAAATTGGATATCCATCCCCTTTTGCTGGCACTTCAAAATATAAATTCATATCAATTTTTGCTGGTCATTCAGTTTAAACTCTTTCTAGTGAAAGAACATTTGTATTTCTTCTTTGGTCTTCTTCTTCCGAGTCCCGACCATTAATGGCTTCTTCTAATCTACCTCCTCCTTCTCCTTCTTCTTTCATGTTCAAAGCTTCTTCGAAACTCAACTTTAAAATTCAGCATGCTGTAAACGTGAATTGTTTCGAGTGAGTTATATATTAAAAGTCTCGAATCATGTAGAGTAGCTCATAGCTTTTAGACTATTTAGAAATAATTTTGGGTTAGTCGCAATTCGAAGGATTCATTAGCCATTATAGTTTCTTCAAATACACATGGTATACACTATTTATACAATATTGATACATACACATACACTATTTAACAATACTATTTAACAATATTGATACATACACATACCCTATTTATATAATATTGATACATACACATACACAGTTTATACAATATTGATACATACACATACATATTTTTAAAAGTACATTCATATTTTAAATATTATTTATAAAAAGCTATATTGTCAAACAAAACTCCAACTCCAACTCCAACTTCAACTTTAAAAATTCCAAATAAACTTAAGAAACTACCATGAAGTGTTCACTTCAAGCCAAGGACTCACTGGACACCAACATAAGCACCGATTTCAAGAAACTTGATTATCAACTCCTCATCACAAGTTTTTCTATTTATCTACTTACCTCTCTACACACAAGTCTATCCTCAAAATGTTTGGCAGCCATGGATCTTTTACCATTTTCGTCAAAGAAATTCGGAGGTGCAGGGGCCTCGCAGACTTCTTAGTTTTCCGTGGTCAATTTTTGACATGGGAAGTCTGTGAGTCGACCTCACCACCGGCTTCCTCAGACGGGAAAAATAAAACGCTCCTGAATGTGTAACATCGTTAGGGTAGACTTGTTCTTACCAAGTAACGATAGAGAGCAAGGAGGTAGATGATGAACACAAAAATTTGTGATGGGGTGCCCTGAAGTTGGTGCTTATGTGGTGCCCCGCGAAGCTTGGCTCGAGGTGAACACCTTATGATAGGTCCTATAATAATAACACCAATACCCCGACTCGTTATGGTGCCTTGATGAGCCATTCGTCTTTCGTTGTTCTTTATTCTTCGAGCTCCTTCACAATTGTAGAAGTATAAACCTTGCACCTTGATTCTTTCTTTGCCCTGTATTGGGCGGAAGAGTTAGTTGTTCATACAATCATAAATATTGCCATGAATAGTTTCCAAAAAGAAGTTAATTTCACAACAAAGTGTTCATCAAAAATTCAAAAATCGAGATATAAACTTTTCTAGTATCAAACATTAAACATATAAAAGAGATGTAAATTATACCTTAGCAATGATGTTTGCACTTCTACTAGACCCATCTTTGCTTTTCATTATATTTTTGATATTCCTATCACTTATATTTATAGTGTAGAGAAATGTTCAATCTTGGAAAGTAATTAAATTATATTAACAAATATATTATGTAATCTCATCATTTAAATCTAAGAGAGATGTTCAATCTTGGAAATTGATTAAATTATTTTAAGAAATATGTTATGTAATCTCATCATTTAAATCTAAGAGAAATTTTTGATCTTGGAAAGTGATTAAATTATTTGAGCAAATATATTATGTAATCTCATCATTTAAATCAAAGATTTATCTACATTTAATTCATTTAAAGATCATAAATAATGTTCCAAATCTGTACATTGCACAAGTATTTTTTTGGTACATTCCTCTTTATTTGTAATAGATTTTTATATACAGACAGATAAACAAAATCTTTACTAGGGACATTAAAATTATTTTTACAAACATGTTCAAAATCTGATTATTTGAATTTAAAATTTATGTGCATTTTATTCATTTAAATACTATCAATAATGTTTCAAATCTAGATACTGCCAATAATGTTTCAAATCTAGATATTGCATAAGTACTATTTTTTGGTACATTACTCCTTATTCATATTCCTATTTTGTTAACTTAATGATGTATATGTCTCCAACTTGTAATCATATCCTAATTCGTCATTTGGACCTTTATTTGTAAGTACTTAAACATGCTATGCAATCTCACTATTTAAATGTAATATTATATGCATTTAATTTATTTTAAATATTACAAATAATGTATCTAGATGTATTTCAATGCACCAAAATTTAGTAAAATTCGTAATATTATAAACTAAGATGTATCTAAATAATTAGCACTTAAACTAGTGAATTATTTTTGTAAATTACCCAAAATAAGTCATCTGGGCAAAACTTGTTGTAGTCCCACTAAATATTTGTAGGCAGGTATAAATTTTGGGCCTAAAGGAGCAAGTCAAAGTCGATAATGATAAATTCACTTGCAATTAATTTTATTAATTTTGTGGGGTTTATATTTATAGGGCATAAACCAAATATTTTACTTGGCATGTTAGATTTATCAATGTAACGTAAAATTTAGTTCAGTGATTTTTTCGACACAGAAGTCAAAGTTAAGTGATTTTGTTGATACAAAATAAAGTTTGATAACTTTACTGAATAAATTCTCAAAGTTAAATGATCTTTTGAGATATTAACTCCATCAAAATAACACAACATATATAGTATTGATCTTTTTCATTTTTGTATACCTTCCATCCTTTTGGAATGGAGAAACCGTTGATGAATGCTATGATGTGTACTCGCCCAAACACTTGTTATGTCGTGAGTCTAGTAAGCATGTGTACAATTCAATCCTCAAAGAGATCATTGGAAAGCAATAAAGAGAATATTTTGTTATCTGAAGGGAACTGCAGATCATACATTGTGTTATAGTGAATTTGATTTATTCATAAGAAGTTATACAGATGTTGATTGAGCTGGTGACCGGAATTATAGAAAAATGAACGTCGGGTTATGCTTTCTTACTAAATGGTGGTGCTATTTCATGGAAAAGTAAGAAGCAAACTTGCACAACTCTTTCAACCATGGAAACTGAATTCGTGGCTTGTGCGTCTGCAATACAAGAAGATTTTTGGTTAAAGAGATTCTTTGAGCATTTGAGTATTGCAAAGAATTCTAAGGATCCCATGATTCTATATTGTGATATTCGAGCGGCTATTGCATATATGAAGGACCCTAAGTATCACAGCAAGACCAAACACATTGACATCAAGTATAACTTTGTGAGAGAAGTAGTGGCAAGTGGAGAAATAACTTTGCAATACATTTTTACACGTGAAATGATAGTTGGTCCTTTTACAAAGGTCATCTCTAGTGACTTGTTTGAAAAGCATGTTAAGGCTCTAGGTTTGCGTAGGATTTGATGATATTTTAGTATTGTAAAATAACTTGATTTTATAAAATTCTCTTTTATATAATACTATTGGATTTATATTCAAATATAATATGCATGTGATCTTTTGTAAGAAATAAAATGTGTCAAACAGGTCGCGAGATTGACTCTCTCACACGAGCAATCGCCTCTTACGTTGAGGAATGTGAAGAGATGAATTTCACAGCCATATTCTGACTTGTTTAATGAGCCAGACAAGAGTTTCTCTAAGAAAATGAATTTAAGGATCATTGAAGAGAGAAACTAGGGTTAAAGAATTGGAGGTGTTTAGACCAAGGTCTGTACGATGTTGGATAATCGAAAGAATGAGACACATACACCAGTATAAGGTGTGGAAACATCATATCCTGTGTTTCATACCACGTGTGCCAATCGATCAATGGGTCAATGAGAGAATGTTCCCTATTTCTTCATTATGTGAGATCCTGAAAAGTTAAAATGACTTTTTCAATGAAATATCATTTGGCCTTTTGATGTTTCTTGAAGTTTTAATCGATGTTGCTACTTTAGCATCTTACTAATTGCCATAAATTTTTCGGTAATGCGGTGCATGTCTAGGAAAGCAGTTGAATAGGAACAAATAGATTCGAGTAGAAAGGAAAGACAATTAATTGAATGATAAACTTATATACACAAGCCGGCTATTGCCCTAACCATATTGGTATTGAGTGTAATTGTGTGTATAAAGCTAAACATGAACTCGAGTTCATCTCTTTAATTAAGAGGACGAGTGATCGAATATGTAACTACTGAAGTAGTGAAAGAAGTCTGGGGTATTGTGAGTAATATTATCCTCATATTAGTAGTGAATTCTCTCCACATGTGATTGAATTGCCATACGCAGCATGTAAAACCTAATAGGTAAGCTCTTAGGGCTCACCGATCGCACAAACTGTTTATCGTATGAAATTGGGTGTCTAGTTGATGTCAAATTGGCTTGGGTCTTGTCCACCATGTGCAAAGTGGGAGATGTAAGTTATTTTGAGCCATGGATCATGGGTCACCCATGTGGACCTGACCTGACCCGACCCACTATTATTTCTAATAAAAGAGATAAATACTATGTTGAAAAAGAGTGGGAGTGGTTATATAGTTTTAACCGTATCATCCACTCCCTTTTAAAAATAGAGTTTGACGCTTGAAAAGGGTATGAGAAAAAAACACAAAACCAGGAAGAAAAAATAAGATTCAAGATCTTAATTTCTGGACAATGACATCAAACAATCCAAAAGATTCTCAGTTTGTGGCATTACACTTTGTTTCCTCGAGATTCAAAGTTCGATTCGGAGCAACTCCCCAATAAAAATATCATTGATAAGTCTTCCGCTACTGTTAACACGTACACAATCTTGTTCATGTTACTATTAACTATTACATAGCCACCTAGTAATAAAATGTAATTTTGCCTAGTTACACAACCTACTAATTGCAAAATGCAATAATTATAAAGATTTGATTGCTTGTTTTAACTCATACATATTTATAATGTAATTACAAATATAATATTTGATAAATATGTGTAACTACATTGTAAGATCTCTTAAAAAAAATTATACTATGCATATAAATTTAATATTCTTCATATTTTTTTTTTAAAAAAAAACTTATTTATTAGATCTTGAATATTCTTCGCAAAATGTTGAACCTTACCATTACGGGTGTGCATTCGGTTTGGTTTTACACTATTCGGTTTGGATTTTCGATTTTTGGTTTTGTAAAAGTGTAATCCAATCCGATCCAAAATAAATTTGGTTTGGTTTGGTTTTCCTCTATTCGGTTCGGCTTTTTCCGGTTTGGTTATTCGGTTATGTCAATAATTAATAACATATATAACCAAAGTAATAATATTTAATCTCTTAAATATACTTTCTAATATAAATCATAAGTAAAACTTAAAACACAATACTTGCAAAGTTATACATGAATTTTGTTTTTCCAGAACACTTTGAAATTCAAGAATCCTTAGAAAATTGTTGAGAATACATAAATCTTCAGAGACCAAAAAAGCTGGCTTGAAGCAACCATGGAGATTTTAGTAGTGACGGTGCAATTTGCTTCCTGATCTCCAGTAAAGAGCTGAAATCGAGTAAATGGACCAGCATCAGAATGAATTCTTGAGCTACTACAATCAATACATTCTTGTTATCTTCGTGTAACAACCCGGGCGATGAGTCCAACAATGAGTTATTTGACTCAGTCGTCTTGATCTAGAGTTGAGTTATCAAATTCCTCAATTCAACTCGTATAATCTTGTTATTTGAGCTTTTAATTTACAGAGAAGATTTCAATTTAAATCTTCAAGTTAAAAGCTCAAATTATGTAACCCATTTTAAATTTGAAGACAAATAAATCAGCCTAAAGAATCATTGAAACAAAAAAGTTCTTCTTCTTTCCAATTTGTATGTTTGTTGTGGGATGTTTGAAGGATGAGTAATTTCTTTTAGAAATGAAGTGAAATTACAAAAAGAATTAATGGTGGAAAATATGAACTAATTTTTTCTCTACAGAAAAAGAGAAGAAGAAAGGGGATATTTTTTGTTTTTCCTATTTTTAAATATATATATTTTTCTGATTATATGCGTATTTTAATGAAAAACATTAATTTCACGCTCTTAACTCGCGTGTGCCTCACACATTTTTCCAACTAAGCAATTTTACTGCCACATAAGTTTGGTCAATGGTCAGAGGTATTTAAAATATTGTGTTTCATTGAGTTTAAGGGGTTCACTTGACAGAGTCATAAGTAGAAGGGTCCATTTTACAATCCGATACCAGTATAAGGGTCTATCAGACCATTCTGCCATTATTTTAACAAATATGTTATGTAATCTCTTCATTTAAATCTAAGAGAAATATTAGATCTTGGAAGTGATTAAATTATTTTAGCAAATATATTATGTAATCTCGTCATTTAAATCAAAGATTTTTATACATTTAATTCATTTAAATATTTTAAATAATGTTCCAAATCTATACATTGGACAAGTATTTTTTTGGTACATTCCTCTTTATTTGTAATAGATTTTTATACACAGAGAGATAAATAAAATTTTACTAGGGACATTAAAATTATTTTTACAAACATGTTTAAAATTTCATTATTTAAATTTAAGATTTATGTGCATTTAATTCATTTAAATACTATCAATAATGTTTCAAATCTAGATATTGCATAAGTACTATTTTTTGGTACATCACTCTTTATTCATATTCCTCTTTTGCTAACTTAATGATATATATGTCTCCAACTTGTAATCATGTCCTAATTCGTCATTTGGACGTTTATTTGTAAGTACTTAAACATGCTATGCAATCTCACTTTTTTTTTCCCAATTGGTGTCCAGGGCCTATTCGGGGGTGGCGCTCCCAACAAGATTTTGTCCATACCCAGGCTCGAACCCAAGACCTCTGGTTAAGGGTTAAGCACCCCCACCAGTGCACCACAACCCATGTTAGTGCAATCTCACTATTTAAATGTAATATTGTATACATTTAATTTATTTTAAATATTATAATTAATGTATCTAGACTTATTTAGATGTATTTTAATACACCAAAATTTGATAAAATTTGCAATATTAACAGACATGTATCTAAATAATTAGCACTTAAACTAGTGAATGTTTTTTAAATTACCCAAGAAAGTCATTTGGGCCAACTTGCGGTAGTCCAACTAAATATTTGTAGGCAGGTAAATTTTGGGCCTAAAGGAGCAAGTCAAAGTGATAATGACAAATTCACATGTAATTAATTTATTTATTTTGTGGGGTTCATATTTATAGGGCATATAACAAGTATTTTATTTTGGCATGTTAGATTTATTAATGTAATGTAAATTTTAGTTGAGTGATTTTATTGATATAAAAGTCAAAGTTAAGTGATTGTATTGATACAAAACAAAGTTCAATGACTTTACTAAATAAATTCCCAAAGTTGAATGATCTTTTAAGATATTAACAACATCAAAATAACACAACATATATAGTGTTGATCTTTTTCTTTTTTTATACCTTCCATCCTTTTGGAATGGAGAAACCGTTGAAGGTGAAGTCTGCAAAGGCTTCCCTAAAAGCAGCTTGATGGGATGGAGCAAGTCTTAACTTCATATGCCATTCATCGTGGGTCTTGATTATGAGTACAAGCTTGATCGGTTATGACTTCCAATAACAACAACAAAAAATTCAGTGAAACCACTAAATGGAAGTACCAGTTTTGATTTGTGATTTAGAAAAGAATTTTACCTAACTATGCAAATTTAGGGGTATCTATGGCCGGATTGGTTCAGGTTTTAAAAATGTCAAACCAAGCTATTTGTGTTAGATTTTTAAATTTATAAACCAACTCAAACTAATAAAACTCGGGTTTTCAACCTCGGGTTTTTGGGTTTTTTTTCGATATTATAAAGTATTCTTACAAACATATAATTAATTTGTGCTCCAGATATTTCTTTAGTTCTAACAAAATACAATTATCTAAGGTGTTTCTTAAGAAAATGACATAAAATATGAGTTGAGTGGTGACACTGAAATATTCAACAAAAATAATGTATTGATGCCGAGGTCTTTTGCGGCAAGTGCTCCTGATGCCGGGGTCATTTCCGGTAAGTGCAATTGATATAAAGTCGATGGAAAATGGTTCGAGCTAGTGATTGATATAAAACCGATGGAAACTGGTTCCGGCTAGTGATTTAATATAAAGCCGATGGAAAATGGTTCCGGCTAGTGATTTGATACAAAGCCGATGGGAAATGGTTCCGGTTAGCGATATGACACAAAGTCGATGGGAAAGGGTTCTAGCGAGAGTTGATTCTTGTGTTTTGATGCATTTTGATGCTTATGATTGACTCATTGATTAATTATGATTTGATGTATTTGATACTTATGATTTGACTACGTGATACATGTTGGTTGTATATTGAGCCTTGTGAACTGTTAAGTTGGCCGGGCTTATTTATGTGCAGGTTGTAGTTTGAGGAGGTTTGGTTGGAATGGAAAAGAGTATTCGAATTCTAGCTAGGTTGCCTTATTTATTAGGTTGCTTGCTGGGTACGATGTTATTGATACTCACTCCTAGCCTCTACACTTGTGTAGGTTCCGAGCCTGGACCCGTGTGATCTCCTCCTTCTTCTTTTGATTTCGGGGCTTGTCAAGGATTTTGATAGGTAGTTGTTTGTCATCCTGGCAGACCCTCTTGTTCCGCTACCTTATGTTTTGTTCTACTTGAGAAACAAAAACATTGAGACTTGTATTTATCTTTCGAATTCTATTTTTACATTAGTGAGTTGTACACTTGATGACAATCAGACTTTGGGGCGTTAATAGAAAGAATAAGTTTTCCGCTTTTATCTTGTTCTTGCTTTATCTTTCCGCTTTTCTTTCATTTTATTGGGTTGAGTCTGACTTATCTTGGTGGGAATAGACAAGTGTCATCACGTCATTTTTTGGGTCGAGACAATCGACAGCTCTAATCACATGACTACTAAATTCTCCTCGGTAGATCATATGCAGATATATACTAAAATTCTTTCTAGGACTTCTTTCTGAGTTACTAGTCTTAACTTCATTCTGCCTCTATAGTCACCTTACTATAACCTCAACTCCTATTGACGTACATAGCAAATCAGGAACTTAGGCACTCAAAGAGTTTATTATAACAGAGATGCAATTCACCTTAGGAGAGACGCCATTCAAGTACTTAATAGTTCCCCTCTCCTCATGGGAACTGAACATACAACAATGTTTGCCTCTAGTTGAAAGAATAATGGCCAGGATCAAGTGTTGGTCCTCAAACTAGCTCTCATATAGTGACAAAATGTAGTTGATTAAGAGTGATTTTTGAAATATAGACTTATATGAGACGCAAATCTTCTTGTTACCAAAGAAAGCCATTAACATGGTTACTCATGTATGCATGATATTTCTCTAGACAAACTAGAGTGGAAACTCAAAAGAAAGCATTGCTAGCACGGAACACTATGGGTGTGTTTGGTATGAAGGAAATTTTCTATTTTTCTCATGTTTGGTTGAGTTAAATGTCTTGGAAAATGTTTTTCAAATCTTATTTTCCTTCAATTCAAAGAAAACGACTTCCCTTCAAATATTAGGAAAAACTTCTTCCAAAACTCTACTCCTACCTCAAATTACCAACAAAAAATAAATTTTTACCCCACACTATACCCTGATCCTCCCTATCCCAAAAAAAAATAAAATTCCTACCCCGACTCCCATACCACCAAACCAGCCCCAACCCCTCCTCCAACCAAAAAAGTTAACAATTTAAAATTTTAATTTTTGAATTCAAATTTTAAAAATTTAGGTGTTTTTGTACCTCACCCAAGCCCTAACCACTCCTACTCCTTAAAAAATTATTTAAATTTTCATTGTTTTGGCCACCCCTTACCCAACCCCTTAGCAGCTTCCCCCCCTCCCCACAAAAAAAAAGTTTGTTTTTTAAAAATATTATCAAATTTTAATTATATTTTTTTTTGCAAACCCTA
>JAJOOF010007334.1:0-30694 GCA_029582545.1 Solanum lignicaule | reverse complement strand
TGTATAACTGAATAACTGAAATATCTGACCTAGCATATGTAATTCAAGAACTAAAGAAATACATAGCTAGGGTTCTGAAATTCATGCAATAAACTGAGAAATAACATGATAATCTGATTTGGAATATGTTAATAACTAATTCATGATGATATGTTGAAATTCTAGAAACCCTAGGTCTGTTCATAATCATGGAATCAAGAATCCGACTGAATTCTAGGGACCTAATGGGCAAAACGAACCCACTAGTGAAATCCCACATATCTGGTGATGAATTCCACGGAGAAATTCTTTGATTTCTGGGCTGGAACTGAAGAAAACTTGATGCGTTCTTGAACTAGGGTTCTTGACTTCTCTTCTCCTCTTACGCTCTAATTTTTCTAAGTTTTGATTAATGATTTGACTTAGGTAAGTTCTAGTTATGTTTCTAGGCTTAAACTGACTAAAACATCATGATTTAGGGTCTAAACGACGTATCTTAAGGGTTAAACGAAATAGGAAAAGACTAAAAGACCCCTGACTTAACCGCTGTCGGAGTAACTGACGGATGGGACTGACGGGCCGTTATTCAATCGACGGTCCGTTGATTGGAATCGTCGGTCGAGTCTGCCCGACAGGGCTTCACTAAAACGAGCATAACTTTTTACTCGGAGGTCGGAATTTAGCAAACTCAGTGGCGTTGGAAAGATAATTCAATTATATATCATATCTTAGGTCATGGGATACCTAATTCATTTTGTGCTAAAAGTTATGACCATCTGAAGTTGACCCATTAAAATTTTCAGCTAACTGGCTGCTACCCTCACCTACGGTCAGACCTACGGACCGTGGATTGATTGACGATCCATGCTGGTCGACCGTAGTTTGTGTCAGAGGCCAGTAAAGGAGGTTTCGATCCACGGACCGTGGTTTGACCTATGGACCGTGAGTCTGTCCGTGGGTCGATACTTAGCCGATTTTTCTGAGCTTGGCTTGGGAGGGGTTGTAGTGGTGAACCACGGACCACCAGCACGGGCCATGGTCTGACCTATGGTCCGTGGATGGCAACTGTGGGTTGCACCTGCAACTTCTCAAAATCTGCATTTTGGTCTGTTTCGGATACGGGGTGTTACATGGGTTTTATCTCCATAACGTAAAACCCAGAAGTTATCAACAGTCTTCTCCAATGTCTCCTTTTTTTCCTGAAGATTTTTCTGTTGCCGCTGCTGCTTCTTCAATTTCATCTGAATTTTCTTAATAAGAATTACCGCGAATCAAACAACTAAAAATTCAAAATACGAAATAGATAGAAACAAATCAAAATGAAAAAGAGAGGAATGAATCAAAATGGAAAAGACATGAATGAATAATAATGAAAAAGAGTTACCTTTGATTCAAAAGCAGGAATTTTGAACTATGTTTGAATTTAGGGTTCTTGATTCAAATTTTTGGATGAAAATTTAGGGTTCTTGTTCATTAGGGTTGGGTGGGTGGGTTATATGAAGAGAATGGGAATATAACTGTTGGGTTGGGTTTTTTTAATTAAAAAAATAAATAAAAATGACTTTATTAGTGTGTTGACGCGCTCAACTATGTGGAGCGAAACGCGCCCTGATTTGGGTGACGGAAGGGGGAAATAAATATACTTTTATGTACTTAAGGTGTATAATAGGTCGTCTCATTAGTTAAATTGTGTAAATGACTTTTGGATACAAGTTTAGGGGGTAATTTATGCATTTTGCCTTTATTATCTTAGGTTGATCTCGTTCTTTAAAGAGAGTGGATACATTCCCTATGTCAGGTGAGAAAAATGATGTAATAATATCAGCTCAAGATTATTTAGGGGGGGAGGTAATAGGACGTTTGCATAGTTAAAGTATCTTTTTAAAAATGGCAAAAGTACTCATTACCCCCCTGAACTTGAAGCTTTTTATACGGTGTACACCTAAACTAAATTTCGTTTTAATTACCCCCCCGAACTTATTTATTCCTCCATCGCGTACACCTTTTTTGTCCACTTGGCGTAGAAATTGACAACACACTCTACTAGGCGTGTGAGGAAGTGATTTTTTGCCACATCACAAAGCTACAACGGTAAAAAAATGTAAAATCTCTAAAAAAAAAATTAATGTTTGGCATATTTTAAACGAAAAATAGGGCAAAATGTAAATGAAAAGTAAAGGAAACAAAGATTAACACTTACTTGGTAAGAATTTCCGACAAATTTGAAATATAAGGAGTTTCGCGAAATCAGCCCTTATTCAAAAATAACTTTTAAACGATGAATTTTAATATTTGGCATAATTTAAACGAAAAATAGGGCAAAATGTAAATGAAAAGTAAAGGAAACAAAGATTAACACTTACTTGGTAAGAATTTCAGACAAATTTGAAATTTAATCGACCAACTTCACGTTTAGAAAAGCCCAAATCCAGAAGGAGTTCCGCGAAATTAGCCCTTATTCAAAAATAACTTTTAAACAATGAATTTTAAATTTAAGATTTTTTTTTTTTTTGCAATATTAATTTATCTAGGTGGCTATTATTTATCCAGGTGGAAATCCACATCACCACATTTGCCAGTTGTCGCGCGCGTGTAGTTACAATGGGAGCAGGTGGACGAAAAAGGTGTACGCGACGGAGGAATAAACAAGTTTGGGGGTAATTAAAACGGAATTTAGTTTAGGTGTACACCGTATAAAAAGCTTCAAGTTCATGGGGGTAAAGAGTACTTTTGCCTTTAAAAATTCGAAACAACTTCAGGTGTTACTTTGTCTTTTCTCTCTATATATAACTATAGTGTTCATCATCCCTCATTACTACATACATACATATACACATACATACGTATATAGAAATGAGAGTTTGAACTCCTTTTTTAACTAGAGTTGGGGGTATTTTTGGCTTTTCATTTAAGTGTTGTATAGTCTTTTGTTGGATTTAGATTTTCTTGAATTTTTACACAAGATTTGTATGTATTCAATTTTACCAATGAGAAACGGCAGAAAATACACCTGAAATGGCAATTGTTTGAAGGAGAGTGAGACTCATTCTGCATATTTATTTATCGAATTAATATGAATGTTTTCTTCTCCGGTAAGATCATTTTTCTGCCACGAGCGATTTTGGAATTTTAAGAACTGGGTTTAAAGGGGATTTCAAGATTCAGTAAGACTTTCGTAAACTTATGCCGCACTACTTTATGCTTTTTTCTCCATCAATACCCTTATTTTCCTTTTGTTTTGGGGAGTGAGAAATTAAATTTTTTCATTAACCGTGAAAGTTTTTTAACAATTTGTTTGGAGTACTGTGATCAAACTAGCTAATTTTTGGACTCAAATCGGACATTATTTAATTGTTTAAAAGTAAGATTTAAATACTTAAAAGTTACAAAGCCATAGTGTTTGTATATGTCAATGATATTAATTTTTTGTCATGTGCATGCAGAGTGAAAAAGAGAGAATAAAGCTAGACACCGAAACAAAGGTGAATTGGATGACCACTTCTTTATAAACTACTCATGTTCTTTAGTTCTTTTCTTCCAACCTTACATTCTTTTCATCTTATTGATGCATGATTCCATCAGGTAAATTATGTCATTTTATCTCTCTTTCTTGGGTGTGCAATTGATGTATCTTATTTAATTTGTTGGTAATCGAGATATACCAAACTTCAATTTATACTTTGGAGTTAATTTGGCCTGCAAAAGGATGTTAAAAGATGTCTCGACAATGCTAAATATTTGAAAGATCGTCTTCATAAAGAAGGAATAAGTGTCATGCTGAATGAGCTTAGCATCATATATATAGTTGTACTTGAAAGGCCTCGTGACCATGAATTTGTTCGTCGTTGGCAACTTTCATATGTCAAAGACATGGCACATGTTATTGTTATGCCAGGCATCACACGAGAAATGCTTGACAATTTCATTAGAATATAATCTGCCACTTCAAAATTGCAAATTTTTGGAGCTCTAATTTGCTTATATATGTCTTCCATAAAAAATGACATTCATTAATTCTTTATAACTTCAGTTTTGTTTCCCACATTGAATGTGAAGTGTATCTCGTTAATTGTACTACTGGATGACATAATTGTATCATTCTTTAATATAATAATAACTTACTGTTAATTTATATTTGAAATTTAGATTATACATGATACAAAGATAGATATCATTTAATGAGTACGAAATTACTATATATGTGCTTTACAAAGATAAAAGGAGGTCTTCGACTGAAAAAAGCTGAGTGATATTGATGATAGTTAGACCTGATGTTTCTCCAAGAATCTGCTTAACACATATAATTTCATCTGTGGCTTTCAACCGACCCATATTTGAGAACGATGGTGAAACAGTTTGACTACTGCATCACAATTCATATTAGTCAACAACTTATTAGTAACACATTTGTAGGAGTAGCCTTTTAAAATAATAATTCGTGAGTTAAAAAAAAAAAAGAAGACCAATTCAAAGGTTGACTTGTGTGAGTGAAAAGGTTCAGCACTGACCAAGTCACGAATCTATAGTTAACTATTATTGACATTTGGAGTTGCATGTTTGGATTCACAGAAATAATTTATTCTATTATTATTACTTTTTTTCAACTGGGTTAAAATTAATATCGTCATTTACTTTACTTTTAAAGTTAAATTCATCCCCTTATTTTAAACAATAGACATTTTACTCCTCTTATTTCCTTTTAGTTTTTTTAAATGCGTATTCTTCCATTCTTGCCTATGCTATTATACTTTATCTTCCAAATTGTGCATGCTCATACCATAAGATTGGTTACATTAGTCCTTAGAAAGCAAGGAAGACAAGATATAATGTGCAACATTAAAATTGCAATTTTTTAGAGCTCTATTTTGCTTATATGTCTTCCATAAAGATATATTTTATTAATTCTTTACGACTTCATTTTTATTTCCCACATTGAAAGTGAATTGTATACCTTATTGTACTACTGGACGTCACGATACAATTGTATTTTTTACGATCTTTGTGTAGCATTCATTTACTTTTAATTTATAATTGGAACAAGAATATACCTGATGGAAATTGAAATGCTACATACATATTATAAGAAACAACAACCCTAAGTGATCATAACGATAGTTTAATTTTAACGATACGATATAATAGAACTTACGTAATAATGAAAACAAATGATGTATTTAAACTAACAATATAATACAATACAACCATCCAAATAAGGTGTAAGGTGATTAAAAAAACTTTGAATGACATTGTAATCTAGCTTTTTAGAAAATACATATACCCGCAACTCAATATTTACCTCTTGTACAATTCTTGAAGTTTAGGAATTCCAATTGTTCAAAGTTTAGCTTTAACTACAAATTGGTCGGGCTATAGTGTAAAGTAAACCCCAACGTTATATTCATTAATCATAAAAGAGGTATTTATACAAGAGTTCATATATATACAATTACAAAATAACCCCTAATAGAGACTTTAACTAATACCATACTTATCACTCCCCCTCAAGTTGAACTAGGTTATAAGGTTTAACTTGTCACGCAAATCATAGAAACGATCCTTCGAGAGAGGTTTGGTAAGAATATCCGCAAGCTGGTCATGCATTAGAAGAAATATATCGAACCCAAAGTTCCTTTTTCTGGACAAGATCTTGAATAAAGAGAAAATCGATCTTCATATGTTTGGTGTGAGAGTGAAACACCGAGTTAGCGGTAAGATAGGTCGCACTTAAATTATAACACCACAAGAATGGCATAGAACCAGAAGAAAGATTAATTTCTTTCTACAAAGGACGAATCCATAGAATTTCATTGGTGGCAGCAACAAGAGAGCGATATTCAGCTTCAGTAGTGGAGCGCGAGACAGATCGTTGTTTGCGAGAACACCAAGAAACAAGTGATGAACCTAAAATTATTGCAAAACCAGTAGTAGACTTCTGATCATCTATACTTCCTCCCCAATCAGCATCACAATATCCTTGTAATTGGGGAGAGTTTTGATTTGGAAATAAAATACCATGAGAAGAAGTGGATTTCAGATATCGTAAGATACGCTTAACTGCTACCCATTGTTTCTCTGTCTGACTATGCATGAACTGACAAACTTTATTAACCGAGAAGGAAATATCAGGTCTAGTAAGTGAGATACTGTAAGCAACCAACAATACTTCAATAAAGACCTTCATCAAGGAATTGACTGTTATCACTAGCGTGTAACTTATTACTCGGGCACATGGGGGTAGAGATGTCAGTGCAAGCTAACATATTACTACGTTCCAAGAGATCATGTGTATATTTCGACTAATGTAACAACTGTTTTATTTAAAAATATCATTTAGACTGGTTTTAGAATCGCCACTTAATTTTTAAGAAAAAAATCAAGAAAACTACTTTTTCAAAAGATTAAAACAGAAATCTAATGAAAACATTCAAAGGGGCTCGGGGTTCATATTAGCATTTCGGGAAGGTGAAAGCACCCGAAATGTCCGCTAATACGCGATTATCCGGCAATTAATCATTTGGCTAAAAAATTAACTTAATTTGAATCGAACAATTTTTATAGTTTGATCCATTTTACAGGGGAAAAAAGAGGGAAATATGGAACTACTATCTAAGTGAGATATCGCCTAAGTACAACACTTTGCGAGATTATATATTTTTATTTATATATATATAAAGAGGGAAATATGGAACTACTATCTAAGTGAGATATCGCCTAAGTACAACACTTTGCAAGATTGTATATTTTAATATATATATATATATATATATATATATATATATATATTATTTTATTTTTATATTTTTTCCAGAGGAAGTGAGTGCTTAATTAGTTGATTTTTTTAAAAAAAAAATTAGTTTAGAATGGCTATCTATCGGGAAAATTAAATTTTAGTAACCTTAAGATTAACAGCAAGTAATGACAGATAAACAAATATAAAATAACGAAGTAAAGAAGGGAATTTGGGCCCGAGTCTGGTTTCCTATCCGCCTGGACCAATACTTGGGCCTATTTTCGTTTTGGGCCTTTGGCCCAATTTTTGCCACCTTTGTACCTGTCCTAAACTAAATTTTAAGATTTATTTCTTTGGGCCTTAGTCCCGTCTTCCACCATAATAATAAGTAAAATGACAAAGGCTTAGGCCCAAAATAACAAAATACAACTTTTGAAATCAAGAGTGGGCCTTTGGCCCAATCTTTTCAATTTCCCGATCTGCTGCATATACGGTGTATACAGCTTTCCAGTTCTTGGAATGATAAAGTTGTCTCGATAGCGGAGTTTGGTTTCAATGCAACTCCAAATGCAAGGGAAGAGTCTCGTGGACTCATGGCGAGTGTCACATACAAAAGAAATACAATAAGGATTAGAATTCATACTTAAAGGACGGACCATGAATTGTCTTAACAAGATTTGAAATTATACACATGGAATTAAGGAAAAAAAAAGACACCGATTGGTCATTCAACAGAAAGAATAAATATGTTGAAATTATGCTTAGACTATAACATATAGCAGTTGTGCTCAAACAAACCAAAGTTCCATGAAAATAAATGAAAATTCTCACAAGAGAGCAAGGTAACAATTAAATGCTAAACCCGAGTATTAGAACTAGTCAAATAGTAAATCCACTCTACCTCAAATTGAAAATGATACGAAAGAGGAAGACAATGCTTTGGGAGTTGGGGAAAATATTGAATAATTTCAATACATAAAGTAACTTAACAAAGATTAAACAATTATTTTGCATAAATAGATAGATTCAACTCACTCAACATCCAAAGAAAAAATTTAATTTATTACAACATACTCACTTCAAATTCATATGAATTACAATAAGAAAACACACAAACAAGGAGGGCCATATTTCTACCTTTAATGCTCACTTTTCAAGTCTACTGGAAAGGTACAGTAGGAAAAAAATATAAAAAAATAAAAAATTATATAGTCAAGGTACTATATTATTTTTTAGATGCTAAAACTAACAAGTCAACAAAAATTAAACTAGAAATCAACTTTACATCACAATAAGAAATAAGTATACTTCCTACCCTCAACTTACATAACGGGAGTTTGAAATCAGTGATTATATCAAAACAAACAACTAAACTAAACACATGGCTGCCATAGTAAAGAAATGGCGGTTAACTTCGAGATTTCACATTCTTTATAACAAATTTGAGCAGGGAACAAATGAGTGCATATCAGGACCATATTTAATCTATTTAAAGGCGAGAGCAGGCTATACTAACTAAGATTAAGTTTCAACCGGACAGCAAGCCACTAAGACAAAAAAATTTTGCAAAGGACTCTTGCTCGCACAAAACAAAATTATACTAATATAACAAACATTCCCATAAATGACATACTTGAATCATAACAACAAATAAACTGATATCAAAACCAAGCAAAAGTCCAGAAGCAGACACCAAACAGCTGAAATAAGTCTATCACATAATGGAGACTCAAAACAAACAAAATACAAACTGAAATAAATTTATCACATATTGGAGACTTAGAACAAACAGAATACAAGGGGATGAATATTACCTTTCTTGGAGCAGCTGTAACTGGGATGAAACGAACAAGGACGAGCAGCGACTTCACACCAAAGGAAAATCCGAGGGGATTCCAAACTCAAACGGCAAATTAGAATGTCCGAATCAACTTCGAACAGAGAACCATTCAAAAGCCTTGAGACAAGAAATTGTATTCGGATTTCTTGAATGTAAAATCTTAGTTTTTCTTTTGCTTTCTCCTTACTTTCTTCAATATTTCCCCCCCTTGAACAATGAATAAGAAACGGGTATTTATAGGGGAAATAAAAGGGTTCACGATTTGGGGAAAAAAAAGAGAAAAGGGTAGAGTCAGAATTTCGCAATTCAACTCTTAATTTGAATTTTTTCCCCAAGGATGGGACAAGCTGTTGCTTGTACAAGATTTCAACTGAAATCCCCTAAAATCTGGATGAAAAGATCGAGGTGGGCGACTGTTGCATGTGAAAGGCTGTGGGAGTTGTTGGATATTAACGCGTGAGGGAGAAGGAGAACGACGCACAGGGGTCGGTTGGATCGTTCAGGTGTTCGCTCTAGTCGTGTTGCTGGACTATTCTGGGTCACGTGAGCTGCTGGACTAGCAGATTCGCGTAGAAGAAGAAGAAAATATGCAGGGGTCGGGTCTATGTCGTTGTATTGCTGCTAAATTGTTCTGGAGAAATGGGTTTGAGGGATAAAAAGGGGAGATTGACTGAATTGGTGCTGCTGTAAAGCAAATTGGGCCGGCCCAAATTTGGGTCTTACAAGAATTGGAACTCAAGCTAATAAATGACTACATTAGCAATTGAAAATATAGCCAATTGAGATTAAAACGTTAGCCAAAATTGAAAAAATTAATTGGCAAACTCGGCCAAAAGCTGAATAAGACAAACTTTTGAAATTAATTTATGAGCTTCTTAATTTTAACGAAATAAAATAATCAATTTGTTTATAAACTAATAAATTTAAAATATAAACTATTATATGACTAAACTAATTAAACAAATACTTAATTAAAATAAAATCTTTTTGAGACGATTTTCGAATAATCATAAAATATACTAATTATATACATAATTAAGTAAAACATATATATCATCTAAAAATTATAAAAAGCGACAAAACTATTTAAAAATAACTTGCAAACTATATTATTATTTTTTGGAAATTTTATAAAACTAATTATTTTAAATCATTTGAAATTGGAGAAGCTCGAAATGATTAATTTTATTATGTGGAGGGTCAAAATTGGGTGTCAACAACAACAACCCATCAGATCACTATGTAGCTTCAATACCCAAAAAGTAATTAAGTCTGCCCAAGTTGCGCAAGGAGAAACATATTTCTAACTTTTGAAGCAATGACGAAACCAGATGCACATACGTGCCCAAGACTATAATTATATCAACATAGATCAGACAAAATAGTTTTTCAGTGCCCGCGCTTCTAAAAAAGAGTGAAGAATATGTTTTAGATCCTTGGAAACCAAGCTCATGCAATGCATCAGTCAACCATTTATACCAGACTCGAAGAGCCTGTTTAAGATCATAAATAGACATTTCTAGCTTGCATATGTAATTAGTGTGATTAGGGTAAGCAAAACCTGGTGGTTGAACCATGTATACATCCTCCTCTAGCTTACCATGCAAGAACGCGTTAGAGATATCAAGTTGATTAACAATCCATCCCTACGACATGACAATAGAAAGCAATAGTCGAATAGTTGTAGGTTTGACAACAGGACTGAAAGTATCATCAAAGTCAATTCCAAGGCGTTTAAGGAAGCCCTTGACAACTAATCTGGCCTTATGTCGTTCAATGGAGCCATCTGAATTTTTCTTTGTCTTGAAAATCCACTTAAAACCAATTACATTCGTAGCTTGATGAAGTGGAACCAACTTCCATGTACCAGTTGCTATGAGCGCATTACATTCTGCGGACATAGCAGATCTCCATTTAGTAATTTTAATAGCCTGAGTATAACATGTTGGATCAAGACCAAGGCTAGAGGAGTTGAAGAAGGACTAGATACACTTGGGCTTAATATTTCTAGTTTGCGCTCGTGTAACCATTGGATGATTGCGAATGAGTGAGACTAAATCCAATAAAGTAATAGCGTTAGCATTAGAATCACCTGGAATTTGTTTATCATGTGAGCCAGTACCAAGTGAAACAAGAGAAGCTTGTGATGGAGATGATAAAAGAGGACAGTGTGGAGATGATGGATGATGCGTTGAGGTAGGTTGTTGACTGACTGGTAGTTGAGGTTGTGACAACGTTTGTTGTATATGTGTAGCTGGACCAATATGAGGAGTAGTAATAGCAAGAGATAGGTTTGTGTTAAGCTTAGCAAATGTAGCACACACACCATCGACTTCTTGAAAAAAGAGCACTCATTCATCAAACAACACATGACGTGAAATAAAAAAATTGTTAGAGACACGATTATAACACTTGTGGTCTTTGTGAGTGCGGCTATAGCCAAGAAAGACGCAGGGAGTGGAATGAGGACTTAATTTATTTTGTGAATAAGGACGAAGCCAAGAGTAGAACAAGCAACCAAAAACACGTCGTTGATTTAAATCAGGCTTGTTACCAAACAAAATTTCAGATGGACTTTGATGATTTAATTGAGGAGTGGGCAAATGATTGATAACAAAAACAGTTGTTTGAAATGTATTTGTCCAAAATTTAGAAGGGACATGAAAGTGAAAAAGAAGTGCACGGCCGGTTTTAGTGACATGCCTATGTTCCTTTCTGACACCCATTGTGTTAAGGGGTATATGAACATGAAACACGTTGTGTGATTCCATGTGTGCGCAAATAGGAAGTCAAGACTTGAAACTCACCTCCCCAATCTGCCTGAAATTGTTTAATGGAGCAACCGAAGAATTTCTCAACCAATAAACGAAATTGATGAAAAATATCAAGCACATCAGATTTATTCTTCATAAAATATACCCAAGAATATTTTCTTAAGTAATCAAAAAATAAAACATAAGAACGAAAACCATCATTTGAGATTTCCAGGGCTGGACCCCAAACATCTGAACAAATTAGATCTAAAGAACCACGAGCTGATTATTCAGACACGAAGAAGGGAAACTTATGAATTTTGCTCTTTACACAAGCCTAACATAATGAACTACGAGAACTGCTAGAGCTATCAGAACCTAAACTATTATTAGAGACTAAACGACGAACTGTAAAAGGAGAAACATGTCCAAGTCGAGCATGCCATGTTCCCAATGTTGCAATGTATGGCTAGATAAGAGATTGTTGTGGAGACGTTGGAAGGTGATAAAGACCATCTTCATTCAAGCCTTTAAACATTGGAGCCCTCGTTGCCAAATCCTTTACAAGAAAATAGTCAGGAAAAATTCACAAGAAACATTATTTGCCTTAACAAAGGAACTAACAGAAAATAAATTTTGCTTAGCAGTAGGGACACACAAAATATTATTTAGATCAATGGAAGCACCTAAAACACGCAAAGAAGAAGAACCAATGTGAGAGATAGGTAATTTAAGATCATTACCTAGAACAACTTCTTCAGGACCTTGATATTTAGAGTGAATAGCAAGATTGTCGAGATTAGCTGTAAGATAATATGTGGTGCCACTGTCCATAAGTCATAATTGACAGGGTTGAAAAGAGGTGCTAAGCAAGGTTAGAAGATGGTTTATTGACACCACGATTAGTATTTCTGGTTCTCGATGAAGGGAAAATATAAGACACATGTCCAAATCCTCCACAATTATAACAACTGATGGACAAAGTATACAGTGGTGATGTTTGTGTTACTGGATTATAGATGTCACGACCCAGATCGCCGTGAATCGCACCCACACTAACCCTCCGGTGGGAGAACCATTACTACAACCTGACTAAGCAACTTAACGAAAAACTAAGCATTTAAAGATACGAAAACATGTTTAAATGTCTAAGAAAATATGGAGTTCCATAAACTCCAGAAGTTTAACAAAAACAACTACCAAAACATTTGCGGAAAACAATCCCTAGAACCTGAAAGTCATTGTACCAAAACTCTGATTAACTAACAAGTCTAAGAAAAGGGGGAGCAACCCCAAAAACTAAACAAAACACCCTAAACAAATAGTCTGAGTCCGAAAAGAGTGGACTTAAACAAGAAAGATCCATGGCAGCCTGAAAGAACTGGCTCACCCTTGAATCTGATCACGCTCAATAGTCACCTAACTGAGGTCTGTGCAATATCAGTACACAACCATAATGTATTGGTAGGATCACGCGGTTATTCCCATAAGCACAATATATACAACGAACAATTACAACATAGTAAATACACATATACAAAATACATAGATCAGTCATCATTTTAGGAACAACATACAATTCCCCAATATCAATGACAGGTAAACAAAAATATAATAATCACAAGTGGCCTCTCATGGAACCCATGCCCAAACTGTTAGTGTGTCAAAACGTGACACTCGATCCAATATATGTGTCGGAACGTGACACTTGATCCAATATATGTGTCAGAACGTGACACTTGATCCAATATATGTGTCTGAACGTGACACCCGATCCAGTCAGCACAACAACAATCACAACCACACTCATAATGAACAATACTCATAGTCATACAATCAAGTAATGGATTCATATTAGATTCAGTTTACTTTCTTTATCCTCATACATACATGCATACAACAAAGAAATTACCAGTATATATCACACAAACATGAAATCAAACCATCACCTACCTCGAAACCAAGCATGAAACCTCCTAAAACACTTGAGTCTTCCCTTTCCAGATTCTTTCAGCTTGATCTAGATCTATAAACGAGTAATTTACGCAAGGATTAATAAATAAGGTCTAAATTTCCTGGAAAATAACACAATTATTAACCCAAGACCAAACCCAGCTCCTAATGTTCAATTAGGGTTTTTCCCACCATTAACTTCAGGCCAAAACCCTCTCACAATGATATTTACCCGAGAATCTAAGTTCTACGGATCAAAACATGAATTAGGGGAGTAATAATCTTATCTTTTGTCCTAAAAGTCATGGGAATTTGTCAAGAAATAGCCATAGGTGGTCTCTTAGCTTTCAAGAACGAAGGTTTGCAAAAAATAACAATTTTGGGGTTTTTCACCGACTTAAGTCGCGACTGGCCCGCTACAGCAGACCCCATCCCGCCACAACGGCCCCACCCTGGAGGAAGCTTGCACGGAGACAGAAGCTCGGAATTTGAGTTTCAAGCTCCCACTTCACAACTCACCTTCAAACTACCCTTTCACACCACGATTAATTTCGGGAGTTCTACTATCCCGAATTTAATTCTGTTAAGTCATACAGGCTCCTTAACGTCTTGGTTATCCACTCATGTGACCAAATTCATAATTAGATCCCTCATTCATTACTAGATTTCCGTAGACCTCACTTGACTCAAATTTCGTCCAAATCTAGGAATAGGCTACAATATTCCAAGTCACAACTCAAAAGTTTTCTGGCTCAAATTCTTTCCACATTGGCTTTTATATAACGACGGAAATAGGTCATTACAATAGAATTGGTTGGTCATCGCAACAGTGTGAACCGAAGAAGAGAACTCACGGCCAGGTTGTGATGGAGAAGAAAAGTAACCACCCCTGCCACGTCCTCGGTTGCCATTGCCACACCCTCACCCTCGCTCTCGCTGAGTTTGAGCCATTCTGTAGTGAGCAGTTGGTGCGATTATTGCAGATTCTTCATTCTTCAATTGTCTCTCTTCGGTCAAAAAGAGATAGGGCGAATTTAGGAAGAAGGAAGGGGTGTCACGTGACACTGCTTCGTTGATTTTTTTACTGAATATGTATATACATTTACGAAACATAAGCAAATAGAGAGGATATATATTATAGGTGACACACCTTTAACAAAAGATGTGTGTAGCTTAGCTGGTTTTGTGCTGAAATTTCATGGACCATGTTGTGTGTTCAAGCCTCCACAACCTCATTTATTATGTTTGTTTTCTTTAACCTTCTTTGTTTAGTAATTATTTGGTGTTTTGTATAAATAAATATAGGAAAAATTACTGAAATACAGGTCGTTTTCCTTATTTCCAATATCCCCTACTATTTCTAAAAATCTCTAAAATCTCTTGTTTTTTTAATGTATCCGAGCTACATATTAATGTATCTGAGCCAGTATTTAATGTATCCGAGCTTCATATTATGTATCCGGTTTATTTTATAATGTATTCGAGCTAGTTTTTAATGTATTCGAGCTCCATATTATGTATCTGGTTTATGTTATAATGTATCCGAGATACTCTCTTTAATGTATCCCAGTTACATATTATGTATCCGATTTGTGTTACTTTTTAAGGGATTAATGTAATTACAAACTAATGAGGGATATATTGTAATTTCTATTAAAACTATGTGATTCCTAAAATTTACCCATAAATATATAGTATTATTAATGAAAAAACTAAAAGATATAAAAATATACCTGAATTCTGTTTTATAATTTATATAATTTTCTTAAATATGGTATTACATTATTTTATTTATTTATTTCATTTAAAAAGGTGATACCGCTTAAAAAAAATCATGTGTATGTCACTGAAAGGAGACCATAAAGAGTATCAAAAGATACATCAGTTTGTGTCGCGTCAAGAGATCTTGTAAAAAGGCGATAAGATGCACCTAAGCCACCTTTAACATACTCAACAAGATCGTCCTCCACAATAAGATGTTGTAAAGCAGCAAGTTGATCAGCTATACTCTTAGCAAGTTGATCATCGAATTTTTGATTTCAATGTCGTAGCATATGCCGAAACCAATTTTTCCCAGGCACGAGATGTCTCGACACCTACTATTTGTGGTAATACACTCTCTGACACAGAGGCGACAATCCAATGGTCCTTTATTTATAGTTCTTGCATTAACCGGTCTGGAATTAGGTGTAGCTATATCACAAACTCATGTTTCTATGTATTTACTTGAATGATGCTATATATCTTCATCAAAGGGCTTATATTTTTATAATTGAACAAAAGCGAGTCTGAATGGGTATAGTTAGCCGTGGAGCATTCCTCATCTTTGCTTTAGGGATCGTTCCTGCATATCTCCTTACTTTATAGCAATTATTGCTCCGGTTCCAGAAAGTATAGCTCTCGCCTCAGCTTTTTCTTTGAAATTGGAGACTATTCCTACTGAGATAGGCAAGCGGAGGGAGAACTCGATGTATCTTGCTAGGCAAACATAGGTAAGAATGAATTACTCACGGGTGGAATTGACGGGATAGATCACTATTGCAGAAAGAGGTAGAACCGAGGAAAAATTATGGCTATAAAGGCTCTCGCCCTCTTAGGCACATGATTATTTGATCCTGACGTACCCAATTTTGATACACAGGATTTAATTTATTTTCACCAAGAATTCTTTCTGGAATTGGTTGAGAGCCATCGAGATGATGTTCTAATCCACATCCACGAATCATAGACAGAAACAATGGGGAAGGCGGCATTGTCACTGAATCAGCAGCACAATGGAAGCATTGGTGACGGTTGAAGTTCCTGGCATACTTTTTTTTCCTTAAGCGTTGGTTTTTATGACTTGTTTTTGTGGCTTCTAATACCATGTAAAGTAAACTCCAACGTTATATTCATTAATCATATAGAAAGTATTTATACAAGAGTTGATGCATATACAATTACAAAATACCCTTAATAGAGACTTTAACTAATACCATATATACTTTTCATATAGGTCCTATAAGTCTAACATTAATTTTGAAATGACTGAACTTACAAAACTTGTAAATTTTAGTTATGCTTTAAATAGGAATCTTAAAAATCGTCTATTAGACCAGACATTTTTTCAAATGATCCAGCGTCTAATTGATCGGACTAAATATAAGGTTACTCTAAAAAAAATTGAATTACTAAACATAAGTGCCAAATCTAAAGTCCAAATATTAAAAAATTAAATCCGAAATCTAGATTGCAATAACAAAATAAAAATTCAAATTTCAAATTTGACTAAACTATGCGAATGAAAAAAAAATCATTATTCAACTTCTTATGAGTAACATATTTTTAAATCATAATTGGTGTGAACAGAATATAAAATAAAATACTTTTTAAAAAAAAACATCAATTCAAAGGTTGACTCGTGCCTTTGAAAAGCTCCGGCTATTTTTCTCCGCTGACTATTTCTCGAATCTTAAGTCAACTTTTAATTAGTTTTTTTTTTCAATTATTTATATTTGGAACTGCATGTTTGGTGATTCATAGAGTGAAATAGATTCCACTTGTTTGGATCCCTAGTGAAAGCTAAATATTTGTACACAAAGGACAATTTTTTTGCTATTATTCCTTTTTTTAATGAGGTAAAAATCAATCACGTCTATAAGAATTAGAGCTGTCAAAATGGGCTGGCCCAACCCAATTCTAACGGGCTAGAGAGTTTAATGGGTTGGGACGGGCTGACCCTTTTAATTAAAGGGCCTATAAAATAGCAGCCCAACCCAACCCTAAGCGGGCCACGAGTTGGGACGGGTTGGCCCTTCAACAAAAAAAAGTACAACATTTTTCTCTTAGAAAGAATACGAACGTTGATGTCCGATGAACATGACATCAATACATACACAAATTCATTCATGAATTACACATACTTCAGTGAATATTTACAAAACAAATACATAATAGCCAAGATACAACAGTCATAAGATTCATCCGAGCAAAAAACATTACATGATCATTATTTTCATAAACAAGACAATAAAGGAGAAGTAAAAAAACAAAAGTAAAAGAGGTCAAAGATTCATAGTTATAATGGAGTAATGGACTTTGGCTAATAAGAAAATTTAGTGTCCTAATGACCCTAAAATGTAAAAGATATGTAAAAAATATAGTCTTGATTTCATGTTGATATTTTAAAAATATTTATTGACAAAATCTTAACAAGTAAATCACTACTTAAAATATATATAATAAATATTTTTAAAATTCATAGCCCGCGGGCTGGCCTCTGAGGTTTGCGGGTTGGGCCTAAGAGGCCAGCGGGCCAAATGAGGTTGGGCTAAAAAGCCTCGTTCCTAAATGGGCTGAAAAAATTGAACCCAACCTCATTTAATTCAAGGGTTGGGTTAGGCTAGCCTAGCGGGCCAAGCCCATTTTGACAGCTCTAATAAAAATATAAGTGTGAGTCATCTTCTAAACAGTTTGGATAAGACTACCGGAACTCCCTACAAAATTCTACGACCTTAACATCCTCCAACGAATAGGCAACCAAATAGGAACAATACTAAAAGTAGACACAGTCACTATGAATACCACTAGAGGACGATACGCGAGACTCTGTATACTAGCGCCACTATCCAAAACTCTTCCAAGAGATATCCTAATAGGTACCCATCTGTAAAAAATCCAATATAAACCTTCCACACCTCTACACACTGTATGCGGAAGACTTGGCCACCTAGTACATTCATGCCCAAACAAGCCAAATAATATACCTTCTACATCCAAAAATCATAACCGAACAAAGCCATCCCCTGACAGGATCACTCCTGAATTAAATGAAATTACAGGATGACAAATTGTAGTTTACCCAAAAAAAAAAAGAGCAAACATTCAAAAGACTGCATATAAGAAAAACAATGTTCAACTCAACATCAACACTTTTAATTCCCTCATAAATGACCAAAAAACAAAAAGCAACTCCTTTGATTTTGTAGGACCATTAGAGCAGCAGGATCAAGACAAAACCAATCAACAAAAAACCGAAAATGACCCCCAAAATCCAACCCCAAATTCTGAAGGGAAAAAAATTGCCACGTCAATAGCAAAAGAAATCCCTGGCCACGTAAAAAACTTAGTATCCATGTTTTCTTTTAAAGCTTCTAAAGCCACAAATGTGGAAAAATACAGCCTCACCACATCCAAAAAAAACTAAAATACCGATACAAGATTACTTCCCCACCATACCCTGCCAACTACCAAAGCCACTTAACCTTAACAAAATAACAGAAAAATATTGCCAACAAAATCCCACAATTCAAGGAACTACTAGTACAAATCAACCACAAATACTCCAAGCCATTAAAACAAAATCAAATAACCAAATTCCCCTGGATTTTTAATCAAATGCCCCCCCCCCCCCCAAATACCAACTATAATACTAGTAATACAACTAAAAACCAACTTTTTTCTAACCACAACTCCCAGTCAAAATTATCTCCAATGGTAAAAAATGACACACAAATTCAAATTGGAGATAAAGAACAAACAAATCCCATAGTACAACCTAATATGGATTTCAATAATCTAATGCCCCCAAAAGAAACCTTTAAAATCCAATCACTATCAGCCCAAATACTTACAGATTTTACCAAACATACTAGCAAAGATGTCACAATTCAACAATCACCCTTACCCTCACCTCAGACAGAATGTACTCTTAAGTCAAAACCAAAGGTTCACCACAGGCAACACATCTCTACCCTCATCAACTGATGAGAAACGACTTTAACCACCAACCAAATCCTCTTCCGAACTTCCAACCCTTGTACCAACCCCCCCTTCCATATGACAACTTCCAACCTCCAAAAATACTAGTTTATATCTCTCGAAACCCAGCTTTCCAGTACCTTACGAATCCTCTAACGCCATTTGACCACAATTACTCGACTCTGAATGCGCACTTACTAGCAATCTTCCCACGCTCAGTTCAAACATCGCCTTATGCGATGTGGGAGGGTATGCTCGATCTTTCCTCGAACAAGAACAACCCCACCCCACTGCCAACTCTAATAGAAGAGAGGCTGACAAACAGTCTAATAAGACTAGCCTTGACTCAGCTAGAACTAACACAGGAGCTGACTATGCTAGAGTTCTACTACCTACTCCACTTTCCCTCCCCACTGTCCAATTTGAATACCCAACATCTCTATCTTATACTCCAATTGAACAACTTTGTTCACTCCTCCTTACAACAAGTCCTAAACATGCAATCTCCAAACCATCCGGACGAGGAATTCATGGACAGCGAGGAGGACGCGAATATGAAGGACCAAGTAGTCCCAGAAATACCAATGAGTCAATCATCACCCACTATACACCAACATCAACCACCACCACAGAGAGAAGAGGAACCAAGCACCCTAGAACCCCTAACTCAGACTCTCTATCTGAGGAGTCCACTGACATTAGACATGTTACTAAATATCGAAAAGAAATTCTTAATCAACATCCCACAGGAGGTGACCAAACTACAACTTTCAACAACCACTGAAGTATGTGGCTTTAGTTATTCCAACAATCAAGAACAAACAAACTCTGGAAATGAAGAATACAGAAGAAATGCAAGCAACTGTGAACTTGGAAATGGCTTAACGCTAGGAGGGAGCTCCAAATCGCCGAAAGCACCATCAATGAAAATTCTTCTTTGGAATTGTAGAGGAGCAAATAATGATAAATTTATGAATAACATACGTGCTCTCATAGATAGCCACAATCCAACTATATTGGCCCTTACTGAAACTAGGATGGAGGATCATGACAAGATATTGCAAGCACTAGACTACACATATATTATACAAGTCCCAACTTCTGGCTATTCTGGAGGGATTGCACTACTCTGGAGGAACTCAGAAATCAATGTGGAGCCATTCGTGATAACAGAACAGGAAATACATGTCACTATTAAGGTTAGTTCAAGCTTCCCAAAGTTTTTCTTTTCCGTAATATATGCCAAAAATACCTATGGACTAAGGAAAATACTATGGGAAAATTTGAAGAATATTACTGCTAGAATAAAAGGTTCGGGTTAGTCTGTGGAGACTTTAATGAAGTCATTAATGCTTCGAAAAAACTAGGAGGTAGACCCATAAATAACACAGTGTGCTAAATTTATTAGTTGCCTAGACGATATGGATATGATTGACTTGGGGTTCACGGGCCAAAAATACACATGGTCAAATAAACATAAAAATAACAATACTCTTATTATGGAATGAATTGATCGTTTTCTTAGTAATCATTCCTGGCTAAATCTTTTCCCTGATTCGCATGTTCATCACCTTCCTCGTACTCACTTCGACCATTGTCCTGTTCTTCTTAATTGTCTAAGAAGCCCCCATAACTCAGAGAAATCTTTAGATTCGAGACCATGTGGATTAGGCATCCCGACTTTCCAAACATTGTAAAAGAGAATTGTAAAGATATTAATAACTATAACAGTGCTCTGGAAAATTTTCTACGAAACATTAAAATATGGAATAAGGAAACTTTCGGCAATATTTTCAAACAAAAAAAGAGCATTCTTAACAGAATAAATGGACTCTAGAAAATAGAGGAAGCTTCCAAAAATTCTTTTCATTGGAATCTGGTAAACAAACTCATAAATGACTTTAATGAAATTCTAAAAAGAGAAGAGGATTATTGGAAAATAAAATCTAGAGTCCTTTGGTTAAATGAGGGAGACGCAAATACTAAATGGGTGATCTGTTCGGGGTTCTTTATTTTTGGAATTAAGCATATAAAAGTTTTATTAATTTCCGTAGGAATAGTGCGAGAACTAAAAGCCTTCATGCAAGTATTTGTTACTGCATCCTCTGTATCACTCGAATACTTTTGGAAAAACAATGGATGAAGCCCATCAAGTCCCGAAGATTTTAGGGGTTTGAAAGAGAAGATAGCGTTTTTGATTTCTTCTTTTTTCTAATGGCCTACCTATGTTGACACTGTCCTCCATATTTGAGGGCATTACCATATACGATAGGGTTATGTAAATCACCTTTATTTAGCTTGGTTGAGTAGATGTTTTGGAAATGTTGGTTAATGATATCGAGAATGGAATTAGGTTCAAAAGTCCAGTTTACAGAATTTTATTGTCCCTCCCCAAATATTAATTATTGAAATCTCATAACAAATATATTGATTTGTACGACCTCCTTTTTATATAAGATATGTTTTTATTTACCTAATTATATCTTAAATTGGATTATGATACTTGACAGGATTTTGAGCTATCAGCGATGACACCGAGAAGTTTAGCGCGACGAAGATTATTGTTTCCGAATGTGAATAACAAGAAACAAAAGGTAGAACAATCAGGCGCAGGGCCAAGGAAGAACTTACAACTTGAAGTGTTGGAGCCTGGTTTGAAGAATGATGGTCCTTCTTTGGACACTATCTTGGTCAATTATTTGGACACACTTACACAACGAGTCAATTTTCATTTAGGTTATCCAGTCAACATATGTTATGATCACTATGCAACTTTAGCACCACTTGTGCAGTTTCACCTAAACAATTGTGGTGATCCTTTCCTTCAAAACACTGTCGATTTCCATTCTAAAGACTTTGAAGTGGCTGTTTTGGATTGGTTTGCACAACTCTGGGAAATTGAAAAGGATCAATACTGGGGATATGTTACCAATGGTGGCACCAAAGGCAATCTCCATGGTATTTTGTTAGGGTAAGTTCATATATTGACCTGAGTATATTATATAATATAATAACTTCTATATATTGTTTCGGTGCTCTTACATTTCTAAACATTATTTATGTAGGAGAGAACTACTTCTAGAGGGAATATTATATGCATCAAAAGACTCTCATTACTCTGTCTTCAAAGCTGCAAGAATGTACAGAATGGATTCAGAAACAATCAACACATCTGTAAATGGAGAGATGGATTATTCAGATTTAAGATCAAAATTACTTCAAAATAAAGACAAACCAGCAATTATAAATGTTACAATTGGTATATACCTACTCCAACTTCTATATCCTTTTTCTTTCTTTCTTTTCTGGATTCAGTCATCTTACGACTTTTCCCTTGATGGTTCTTTTAATTATAGGAACTACTTTCAAAGGAGCTATTGATGATGTTGATGTTATTCTTGAAACACTCAAAGATTGTGGCTATTCACAAAACAGGTTTTACATCCACTGTGATGCTGCACTATGTGGTCTTATGACCCCTTTTATTAACAATGTGAGTTTCACTTCTTACTTCTAATTACAATTTCTTGAGTAATTTTGAAAGCAACATTCTAATAATTCTTTGTGTAATTTGAACAGATGATTAGTTTTAAGAAGCCAATTGGAAGTGTCACAATTTCTGGTCACAAGTTCTTAGGATGCCCAATGCCTTGTGGTGTCCAAATAACAAGAAAAAGCTACATCAATAATCTCTCAACAAATGTGGAGTACATTGCTTCTGTGGATGCCACTATTTCTGGTAGTCGTAACGGTTTAACTCCAATATTCTTGTGGTATAGCTTGAGCGCAAAAGGTCAAATTGGCCTGCAAAAGGATGTTAAAAAATGTCTAGACAATGCCAAATATTTGAAAGATCGTCTTCAACAAGAAGGAATAAGTGTTATGTTAAATGAGCTTAGCATCATAGTTGTACTTGAAAGGCCTCGTGATCATGAGTTTGTCCGTCGATGGCAACTTTCATGTGTCAAAGATATGGCACATGTTATTGTTATGCCAGGCATCACACGAGAAATGCTTGATAATTTCATTAGTGAATTAGTGCAACAAAGAAAACAATGGTACCAAGGTGGGAAAGCAGAGGCTCCTTGTGTTGCAGATGACATTGGTGCTCAAAATTGTGCATGCTCTTATCATAAGATTGACTACATTAGTTAGTTCTTAGAAGGCAAAGAAAACGAGAGGTGGCCTTTGTTGCTGTTAATATGCCTTTCATAGAGATGGCACTTCTTGCTGTTATTTATTCATCCTTTTGTTACAACATTGAAATTGAATTGTATACATGAAACATTTTTTAAATTATAAAGTTTTAACACTCTTTTATGATATTATTTGAATAAAATGCCTTGATATTCTAATTGTTAGTTGTATATGTATTGTTTTCGCTTGTTAGTTAAAATTAACAAGTTGTCTTCTTTAATTATTAAAAAGATTATTATAATTATTTGTTGGAAATTGTGGAAAACTAGATGTGCTTGCAAAATATAGAGGGACTAAAATCTCTATCGTTGGAATGAAATGTAGTATCTCTAATCATATCAAATGAGTAATGCAAAAATAGTGTTTCACATAAAAGTATTGTATATTGACAGGAGTAAAATTTTAACTCTAACTCATAAAGTTGGATAAAAATAAATACTAATGGGTGTAGATTTGGAGATAAAATAATCGGAGCTGATAGAATTGTTAGAGATCATGATAAAAATATGGTGATAGAAAGATTTTTTGTAGCAGCTTCAAGATGGAACAAACAATTATACAATTTTTAAGTGCTCTTTGTTTTGGTTCTAGCATACTTGTGACCTTGTTATATCCAAAAAAAAATTCAAGTTTTGGAATTTCAATTGTATGAATTAGCAAACGTTCACCAATAATAGCTAGTAGTAGGTTTCACCGTGTTTAGTGGCAAATTGAGTACCACATCACTTAAAAAAGAGACAAAATCCATACACATTTTTGTTTGAAGTTAAGTTTCGTAGTTCAAATTCGTATATGTAAAATTTATATTCAATCTTTGATTTTCTTTAACTTTGCCCGTATAGGTCTAAAGTTAATTTTCAAATAACTAGACTAACAAAAAAATTTAAATTTTGGGTATGTGTTAAATAGGGATTCATTTGATCGAGTGTCTAATTGGTTAGGCTAAATTATGTTTTTTTTCCCGACAGAAAAAAATATTTATTATTCAAGATGCTATTAGTAATACATTTATATATGAGTAGCATCTTTAAATTTTAATTGGTGTGAACAAAGTTAAAAATAGACCAATTCAAAGGTTGACTATTGTGTCTTTGAAAACTGCAGCTATTTTTGTCCACTGACCAATTATCTGTCTTTAGTTAATTTCTTTGGTTCCTAATTATTGACATTTGATGGAGTGAAGCAGTAGCTACATTCCACTTTGCTTGGATTCGGACAAAGAATCCACCAAGTAGCATCCTAATTAATGAAATAAAAAAATATTAGGACTCGTTTGACCAAAAAAAATAATTATTCATATTTCTTTCGGAATAATTTTTTTATTTTATATGAAAATCGGTGAATAATTATAAATTTTTTAAATCAAACTTAAAGTTGCATTCCAATTTTAAAAAATAACTTATAACCTGTTTTTCAACTGACTTTTCACTTTGAAATTAGTTGTATTTATATATGTTCAAAAATGAACATTATTCATAGTATTATGCAATTGGCTATTTCATCCAGCCTTCTAATTAGCAAAACCATTTATATAATGTAAATTCTATGGGTTGTAGTTAGACATGAATGATTGCTATTAGCACCATTATAATTCTTAATATAGAATGAATTGTTTACACGCACACGTTTGATTTTGTCACTTATAATCTTTGTATGTTTAATTTCTTTTTTGATTTGTCTTGTTATTAATCTCACCAACCCACCATTCATAATATTGGCTGGTAAGTTGAATAGTCACTTTCAAAGAATAGCCTGGTCAAGACCGCACACAAGGGAAAAGTTCATTTGAAAATTGCAAGTGGGATGCACAATTGAAGAAAGTAAAGAGGAAAAAGAGAGGAAATTGAAGGGGTGGTTGGTGCACAAAAAACCTTCATTTTTTTAAGGCCTATATATAAGTATGCAAGACATATTAACAAAATGCACTCAACAATATAATTACTTCTCCTTTATCCTAAGCAAACAAAAAACAACACTTGCTATAAATTTGTGTTTCAAAAGAATGGGTAGCCTTTCACTTGAAATGGTATGTACTCTTCATGTTAGTTACATGGAAAATTTTGTTGTCCCTCCCCAAATATTATTGAAATTATCTCTCATGATTTTGTACGACCTCCTCGTTAGACAAAATATGTTTTTATTTATTTAATTGGATTATGATTCTTGACAGGATTTTGAGCCATTACCCATGACACCGAGAAGTTTAGCGATGACACCTAGAAGTTTAGCGCGGCGAAGATTGTTTCCAAATGTGGAGAACAAGAAACAGAAGGTGGAACAATCAGGCGCAGAGCCAAGGAAGAACTTACAACTTGAAGTGATGGAGCCTGGTTTGAAGAATGATGGTCCCTCTCTGGACACTATCTTGGTCAATTATTTGGACACACTTACCCAACGAGTCAATTTTCATTTAGGTTATCCAGTCAACATATGTTATGATCACTATGCAACTTTAGCACCACTTTTGCAGTTTCACCTAAACAATTGTGGTGATCCTTTTCTTCAAAACACTGTCGATTTCCATTCTAAAGACTTTGAAGTGGCAGTTTTGGATTGGTTTGCACAACTTTGGGAAATTGAAAAGGACCAATATTGGGGATATGTTACCAATGGTGGTACCGAAGGCAATCTCCATGGTATTTTGTTAGGGTAAGTTGATATATTCACACAATTAGTATATAAAATATAATAACTTCTATTAATGTTTCGGTGCTCTTAAATTTCTTAACATTATTTGTGTAGGCGAGAGCTACTTCCTAATGGAATATTATATGCATCAAAAGACTCTCACTACTCAGTTTTCAAAGCTGCAAGAATGTACAGAATGGATTCAGAAACAATCAACACATCAGTAAATGGAGAGATGGATTATTCAGATTTAAGAGCAAAGTTGCTTCAAAATAAGGACAAACCAGCAATTATAAATGTCACAATTGGTATGTATTTACTTCAACCTCTATCATTTTTCTTTCCTCTTTTATGAAGTAATTAGTCCTCTTACGACTTTTCCCTTGATGGTTCTTTTAACTATAGGGACTACCTTCAAAGGAGCTATTGATGATGTTGATGTTATTCTTGAAACACTCAAAGATTGTGGCTATTCACAAGATAGGTTTTACATCCACTGTGATGCTGCACTATGTGGTCTTATGACCCCTTTTATAAACAATGTGAGTTTCACTTCTTACTTCTAATTACAATTTCTTTAGTAATTTAGAGAGCAACATTCTAATAATTCTTTGTGCAAATTCAACAGATGATTAGTTTCAAGAAGCCAATTGGAAGTGTCACAATTTCTGGTCACAAGTTCTTAGGATGCCCAATGCCTTGTGGTGTCCAAATAACAAGAAAAAGCTACATCAATAATCTCTCAACAAATGTGGAGTACATTGCTTCGGTGGATGCCACTATTTCTGGCAGTCGTAATGGTCTGACTCCAATTTTCTTGTGGTATAGCTTGAGCGCAAAAGGTCAAGTTGGCCTGCAAAAGGATGTTAAAAGATGTCTCGACAATGCTAAATATTTGAAAGATCGTCTTCAACAAGCAGGGATAAGTGTCATGCTAAATGAGCTTAGCATCATAGTTGTACTTGAAAGACCTCGTGACCATGAATTTGTCCGCCGTTGGCAACTTTCATGTGTCAAAGATATGGCACATGTTATTGTTATGCCAGGCATCACACGAGAAATGCTTGACAATTTCATCAGTGAACTAGTGCAACAAAGAAAAGTATGGTATCAAAATGGAAAGACCAATCCTCCTTGTGTTGGAGAGGATATTGGTGCTCAGAATTGTGCATGCTCTTATCATAAGATTGACTATATTAGTCCTTAGAAGGCAAAGAAAACGAGAGATGGCATTTGTTGCTCTTAATATGTCTTCCATAGAGATTGCATTTTGTAACTCTTATTAATTCATTCTTTTGTTACAACATTGAAATTGAATTGTATACATGGAACTTTAAAATTAAAAAGTTTTAACACTCTTTTATGATATACCTTGATATTCTAATTGTTAGTTGTATATGTATTGTTTTCGCTTGTTAGTTAAAATTAACAAGTTGCATTCTTTAATTATTAAAAAGATTATTATTATTATTTGTCTGTGGAAAACTAGATGTTCTTGCAAAAATATGGAGTTGGCTCCCCTCCAGTACGCCTATTGTCCAGTTAGTCCAGTGCATTGCTAATCAAATGACACCTGTCTACTCTTAAATCTTAAGGTCACAATCTATTTAATTAACACACTCTTAAACCATGGTTAAAGGTATATACAAGATTTGACCAATATGGTAAGATATAAACATCCAAAAATAGTTTGCAGCTAATCAACCAAATACTTCTCCATAAGATCTGTAAATGGAACACATAAATCCAATGCCATAATGGATTAATTGTTGGGAAACGATGTCGAAAAAGTATTCATTGTGATGAGTTGCTAAATTGTCTATGAAACAATGGAAATGATTTCCGTCGTCTCAAAATATTATCATGTTTGCTTCTCAAAAATCGATGTTATTAATTTCTGGAGCTAAATTAAATTAATTTAAAATTAAAATTATATATAAAAAAATTAGACAAAAAATACTGTAAGTTTGATTTTTTATCATCCCAATATAATAAAAAAATACATACTAAAATTTTACTCTTCAATACCAAAATATAACAAGTGATTACCAATGAACATAATTAAACAAAAACATTATGAAAATATTACTTTTTTTAAAAAGAGAACTAGCTGCGGAGATTGATCGGACCAAGATTTTTGTCTATATAAGTATATATTATGTTGCCACAAGGAAAGAACTTTTGGATGTTTATATCTTACCATATTGGTCAAATCTTGTACCTTTAACCATGGTTTAAGGGTGTGTGTTAATTAAATAAATTATGACCTTAAGATTTAAGAGTAGGCAGGTGTCATTTGATTAGCAATGCACTGGACTAACTGGACAATAGACGTACTGGAGGGGAGCCAACTCCGCAAAAATATAATGTTTCACATAAAAGTAAGGTATATTAACAACAAACTTACAAAATTTTAACTCTTACTTAACTCATAGAGTTGGATAAAAGTAAATACTGATGAGTGTAGATTTGGAGATGAAAGAATTGGAGGTGGTGTAATTGTTAGAGATCATGATAGAAAAATGGTGATAGAACCATTTTGTGTAGCAACTTCAAGATGGGACAAACAATTATACAATTTTTAAGTTTTGGTTCTAGCATACTTGGACCTTGTAATATCTTATTATTTTTTTCAAGGTTGGAAATTTCAGTTGTATGAATTAGCAAACATTCACCAATAATAGGTAGGATTAGGTTCCACCGTGTTTAGTGGCAAATTGAGTACCACATCACACTTCAAAAAAGCAAAAATCCATACACATTTTCTTTTGAAGTTAAGTTTTATAGTTTTTTTTTCCCTAAGAACAGAAGAATTTTATTTAATAATAAGAATGTTTATTCATACAAAGTGGAACTAATCTATGTGATACAAGAGAAGGATATGCTTCTTAAATATGGGATTGGTTGTTAATTATATGTGGATCCTTCATTTTTCTTTCTTATTTTGTTAATTGATCCACTACTATATGAGCCTCCCTTGGAATGATCTTCAGAAATGATCCTTTCAGCCGTAGAAATAGCGATTAGCAATCAGTGTAGATACGTAAATACATGAGGTTATTACTATATAAGGTATTAAGTAGTTCTTGAGAATCAGTTTTTAAGCTTTGTAGTTTCAATACTAGACATGAATTTGAAATTTAAGTCTTATCAGACCAAAAGCTTTCAAATTGTCTTAAGGTTGACTTTATTTAGAATAACTTTAGATTTCGTATATCTACAAATTATATTCAATCTTTATTTATTTTTTTAAGTTAGACCATATAGGTCTAAAGTTAATTTTGAAATAACTAGACGAACAAAAATTTAGAAATTTTGGATTTTTTTTAAATAGGTATCTCGAAATCGGTTATTGAATTGACATTTATGATCAATTGTCTAAGTGACCAGGCTTAACATAAAGTTATTATAAAAAGATTAAATTTTTAAATACAATTAATCTCAAATCTAACATCCATTTAAAAAGAAACATCAATTTTGAAAGCTCAACTGCAATCGAAATAAAAATTTCAAATTAGATTTTGTGTAAACTATTCCACAATTGCGACAGAAAAAAATAATTCATTATTCAACATATTGAGAATTTTTTATGTTTATTATTAATAGAAAGCCACTAGACCACTGTCTAGTGGTATAAAAAACAAATTTAAAAAATAATATATATATATATATTTATATATATGACCCATTTATAAATGAGTAACATCTTTAATTATATTGGTGTGAAGATAGTTAAAAATAGACCAATTCAAAGATTGACCCGTGTCTTTGGTTCCTAATTATTGACATTTGGTGGAGTGAAGTAGCTACATTCCACTTTGCTTGTATACAAAGAATCCACCAAGTAGCATCCTAGTGAAATCCAAATACTCTATTAATTAGGACTCATTTGACCATAAAATAATTATTCATTATCTTTCTAAACTTTTTTTTTTTTTTTACTTTATTTGAAAATCAAAGCTTGATCATAATTTTTTAAAATCAAATTTAAGTTGCCTTTAAATTTGGAAAATAACTAATAACCTGTTTTTCAACTGATTTTCACTTTTAAAGTTATAGTTATGTACATCCAAAAATAAACATTATTCATAGTATTTATGCAAGGCAAATGGAAAATTAACATTTTATTGGTTGTAGTTAGACATGAATATATGGTTGCTATTAGCACCATTATAATTCTTAATAAAGAATGAATTGCTTACAAGCACGCGTTTAATTTGTGACTATAGTCTTTGCATGTTTAACTAAATTTGGATTTGGCTTCTCATTACTTTCACCTACCCATCATTCATAATAATATTTTCTAGTAAGTTGAGTAGTCACTTTCTAAGAATGGCTTGGTCAAGACCGCGCAGGGGAAAAGTTCATCATTTGCAATATATATACTAATAAATTACTTAATGGAACTTTAGAAAAAGCAAGTGGGATACACAGTTGAAGAAACTAAGAGGAAAAAGAGAGGAAATTAAAGGGGTGCACAAAACCTTCAACTTGTAAGGCCTATATATAAGTATCCCAAACACATGAACAAAATGCACTCAGCAATTGCTTCTCATTTATTCTAACCAAACAAAAAATACTTGCTATAAATTTTTGTTTCACAATATATAATGGGTAGCCTCTCACTTGAAATGGTACGTACTCTTCATGTTTGTTACATGCACAAACATCTCCACTACTTAAACAACTCACACTTTGTTCATTCCAAAATCTTGTTTGTAATATTATTGAAATAATTATGTCTCCTGATTTTGTACGACCTCCTCTATAGATAAAATATGTTTTTATTTACTTAATTATATCTTAAATTGGATTATCATGATTCTTGACAGGATTTTGAGCCATTACCCATGACACCGAGAAGTTTAGCCATGA
>JAJOOF010007333.1:0-27363 GCA_029582545.1 Solanum lignicaule | reverse complement strand
TCCATGAAAGAACCAAACACATAGATATTGATTGTCACTTTGTGAGGGAAAGAATTTGTCAAGGAATGCTTAAAACAGAACACATCAACACCAAACATCAACTAGCTGATTTGCTGACTAAAGGGCTGGGAAAGGACCAACACAACTTGTTAATGAGTAGACTTGGAATGGCAAATGTATTTCAACCATAAGCTTGAGGAGGAGTGTTAACTAGTGTAAATAGTTAACAAGCTATATGGTTGAGTTAGTTAACCAATGAGTTAAAAGTTAGTTAGAAAGATGCCCTGTTGGCATTAGTTAGTTACTGCATTTACTTGTAGTATAAATATACTCTATGTACAGATACATTGTATCAAGTCACATTATACAATCAATACAACTCTCTCTTCTTCCTCTCTTCTAGCTATGGTGTTTAAGCTTGAGCTATGAAGCTTTCACACCTAACACAAAAAGAATTAAGATATGTAAAAGTAATGAATGACTATTTTTCTCCCCAAAATGAAATGACTCTGAAAAGAGAAATAAAAATATAAGAACATATTTTCATATGAACCGCATGACCATGAGAAATTTTTCATTTTCTTTATACTTTATTCGAAAATCAGTGTTTGACTGATCTGCAAATACATCTTTTTGGAATTTGGAAAACATCCAAAATGCTGTTTTCACTTAATTTAATTTTAAAAATTAACCATGATTTTTTATTTTTATAAAATAACCCTATTTATATTATATGCTGTGTGTTTTTTTAAAAATATATTTAAATTCTAAATATTTATTACAAAGAAATATGAACAAACACAACTCCAACTCAAACTTTAAAAATTTCAAATAAAGTATTTTTTTTTAAAAATTTCATGGCCAAATGCTTAATTCTTGAAAAATACACCTCCAAATATGAAATGGATTCAATCGTTGGCCCAACAAGAGTTCGGCCCAAATCTGGACAACTAATTTCAGTTCTCATTGTACAAACAAAACAAAAGGCCCATGACAAAAAGCCCAAAAACAGGAACCGGGTCGGTACCGATAGTCCCTCTCCTCTATAAATAACTCTACTACATTCTCATTCGTCATTTATTTCTGTTTATTCCTTTCTTTTTTTTTTCTTTTTTCTTTTTTCTTTTTTTTTTTCTTCTTCTTCTCGGAGAGCTTCTTCTATCTCACCGTGAGGTCACCGGAAACCCGATCACGCCGGTAATTATTTCTCCGATCTCGGAATAGTAGTTGAGAAAATGCTGAATCAGAGGCTAAAACAAGAGCAACAACAAGCCTTGATGCAGCAAGCTCTTCTTCAACAACAGTCACTCTATCACCCTGGCCTAATAGCTGCTCCTCAGGTTCGTTTTCGGTTAGGTTGAATTTTCCACTTTGTCGTATATTTTTGGTTGATTTGTTTCTATTTCATTTTACTTTACGTTGATTGTTCTACCTCTCTAGGTTTTGTTTCTGTCAGATTAATGGGTATTTGCGGTCAAATGATATTTGGTACTTTTTGTGGTGTAGTTCATTGTATTACCTTTGAAGCGGACCCGTTTTCTTTCGTTAAAATTGTGGTGTTGTTTTGACATGATAGAAACTTAGGGTTTGGTTGTATAATGTGTATTGCTGAAACAACTTTAAAGATAATTTTAACTTGGTGTAATATTGTTGACTTTGGGACAAATTCCTATATTCCCCCCCAAATTACCTCACATATCATTAAGAATACCCAACATTTTACGAGTAACTTGTTTTCCTTTGTTCTTTCTTTGTGACTTTGCTTGCACACACCAATAATCTGCGCTTGAACTGAGTTCCACATCACCCATCACTATTCATGGGATAATTTGGTAATTAACTGTTACCACCCACATCTATGGAGTAGCCACCAAAGTCGCTAGCTTCTTTTTTTGTCTATGCATCTTCAAGGCTACGGGCAAAGGTAGAAAACTGGACTGTAAATGTGAAAAGGTGTTAAGTCAGGCCCTATACATTTATATGACTTAATTTATCACCTGTAGTCATTTATAACCCATTAGTTTACGCATATCCTTAAGTTTTTCCATCTTTATGAATATTGGTTGTCCTCGATACTTCTTTTTCTTTCCTATAAGTAGGTTGCCTTGATTTCAAAACCTAGCTTCTTAGGGTATAAAATTTATGCATTTCATTGGTTCTGAAATTGTTTCCACTAGGAGTGGCATGTAGTGTAATTCAAGGAGATACTTTTGAATTGGGGAGCTATCCTCCTTTATCGAAGTGTCTTGTTAGTGAAGTATGAAGTATATAAGATAACTCTTACAAATATGGGTTGTCCTCAGTATTTTTTTTTTTTTATAAGTAGATTGCCTTGATTTTAAAACCTAGCTTCTTGGGGTACAGAATCTATGCATTTCATTGTTTCCGAAATTGTTTTCATGTAGGAGTTGCATGTAGCGTAATTCTAGGAGATACTTTTGAGTTGGGGGAACTATCCTCCTTTATCGAAGTGTCTTGTTAGTGACGTATGAAGTATATAACATAGCTCTTATGTTAATAGGGGAATCATTCGAATTCATTAGAGTGTGTCATGAGTTGCTCTGAATTGACTTTTACCAAACAACTCATTAACCTTTTTTGTCTTCAAGAATGAAATTGATAAAGTGGGGGGGGGGGGGTGAGTTTGTTTGTGGGTAGTGCTGTGTATGGGTAACTACTAGGTAACTATCAACCAAGACTGACGAAAAGATACAGTATCTTTTACTTGAAACATATATTTCCTGGGGTTTCTGATATGTAGTTTGTATCTTATTTATTTTACCCTCCTCTTTTTATTTGTACGTACTTTGATGCAGATACCAAGTGGAAATCTACCTCCTGGGTTTGATCCAAGTACATGCCGCAGCGTGTGAGTGTGTTATTTTGTATTATTGATTGGTTGCCTTCTCGTTTATACTGGCATGCCTTGATTTTACATACCAGTTAATGCTCTTGCTATTGTGATTTAGATACTGGAGGAGGTTCTTATAGATATGATGATTTTCCTTTGTTCTTTTTTTTCCTCTTTTAAAAGTTCTAGTTGTTTCATTTCTGAGAAAATGCAGGTATATTGGGAATATTCACCCACAGGTGTCTGAAACTCTTCTTCATGAACTTTTTTCATGTACTGGTCTGGTTGAAGGGTGCAAACTTGTAAGGAAGGACAAGGTACATCTTTTCTCCTCGTGCAACTTGACAGCATTTTCTGTCGCTACTGTTTAATATGTTTTGTAGATGTTTTTTCTCTTCTCCTTGTCTTATCTAGGCATTTTTCTATTATATGGCTTTAAAATTGATTTTGCTTTGTCTCGTGCAGTCATCTTATGGCTTTGTTCATTACTATGACCGTAGATCTGCTGAACTTGCTATAGTTACTCAAAATGGAAGGCACCTGTAAGTAGGCTTATTAGCTGTGTTTTGCTTTAGGCCTTTTTCCTTTTTACTGAGGTTCATACCGTTTGTTTTCAGGTTTGGGCAGCCTATTAAAGTTAACTGGGCATATGCCAGTGGACAGAGGGAGGATACTTCAAGTGCGTTCAGTTCCTGTTTTAGTATAATGCAATTTGTGACTTCACATTTAGTCCATTACGTTGCGTTGGAGTGTGTGAATTTGTGTATTAATTTTTTTGTTTGTAGGTCACTTCAATGTATTTGTTGGAGATCTGAGCCCAGAAGTTACTGATGCCATGTTGTTTGCTTGCTTCTCTGTTTACCCTAGTTGCTCGTAAGTACCTCCTCCTCCTTAATGCCTCCCTCAGAAGGTGCTCTGTCATGGTCAATATATTTGCTCTAGAAAGTGCCAAAATACACCAACACAAAAGATGATAGTTTACTTAAATGTGTACATCTAGTGGCTAATTATCCATTCCAATTGATAGTGATGCTAGGGTAATGTGGGATCAGCAGACTGGGCGTTCTAGGGGTTTTGGATTTGTTTCTTTCCGGAACCAACAGGTATCCTTTTATCTACATTTAGTTTCTAATTGTCTTTAGGGTAATGCATGACTTTGTTCCCATTTAATCTTTGTTCTTATCCAGGATGCCCAAAGTGCAATTAATGATTTGACTGGTAAGTTGCCATAAAAGTTTTCTGCATTCAGTTAATTTATTACTGATTGATGCACATGTTGGATTATTTCAAAGCAATTGAGAGCCAGAAGATTTTGTTTTACCCCTTGCATCACAGATGTTCCTCTCCCGGAAGCTGATTGTTTGTGTTATGATGTCAGGGAAATGGCTTGGTAGTAGACAGATACGTTGTAACTGGGCTACAAAAGGAGCTAATTCTAATGATGAGCAAGGCTCAGAAATCAGAAGTGTCGTGGAATTAACTAATGGATCATCAGGTGTGTACAGTTTTCGAATGACAAGTCCTTAAATTTGATAAAGAGAATTATCCAGAACAAGTTAGTGTTCGGTTTTTGTTTGGAAGGTGGCTGGATTCAATGGGTTTAATTTTCTGATATTGATTCTGTCCTTCTTAATCAATGTCTCTTGTTGCAGAAGATGGTAAAGATCCAGCAAACAGTGATGCTCCTGAAAACAACACGCAATATACAACTGTTTATGTGGGCAATCTTGCTCCCGAGGTAAGATATTCTTCTTCCTTTCTGAATTCTGCCTGTAAGGGAAACAGTAAATGGTGTGCGAGATCTTTAGGAGTAAACCATAAGGGTGCCTTTGCCCTAGCCCTTGGTCCGATCTTGAAGTACCATTGTGCTTTTGAAAAAGCTTAGTCCTATAACTTTCATTTGTTTCAGGCGACACAACTCGATCTCCATCGCCACTTTTATGCCATTGGTGCAGGAGTGATAGAGGAAGTTCGTGTTCAACGTGATAAAGGATTTGGTTTTGTAAGATACAGCACCCATGATGAGGCAGCTTTGGCAATTCAAATGGGAAATGCCCAATCAATTCTGTGTGGGAGACAGATTAAGGTAACATCATTCTACCTGCAGCTTTTTCCTGTATTACGCTTGCTTTGAAGTTCATGCTGTATTGGATTATGATATGCTCCTTTAATAAAATGTAGGATGATACTTATTAAGACAATATGTAGTTGTATCTCGGCTTTAGGAGTGTGTTCGTTATAATCAATTCTATTTGATCAAAACATTTAAGCTCAATTTTCTCATGTGTATTTCCAGTGTTCTTGGGGTAACAAACCAACACCACCTGGAACAGCCTCAAATCCTCTTCCACCACCAGCCGCAGCGCCATTAGGCCTCACTACCACCGATCTTTTGACTTATGAACGGCAGCTAGCTATGAGCAAGATGGCTGGTGTTCATTCCCTCATGCAACCTCAGGGTCAACATCCCCTGAAGCAAGCATCAATGGGAATGAGTGCTTCTGGAGCAAGCCAGGCTATATATGATGGTGGTTTCCAGAATCTTGTTGCTCAGCAGCTCATGTATTATCAGTGATGTGCAGAAATATGTCTTGACATTTCGTTGCCTTTCTTTTAGACTAGATGAGTTTTTATAAATGTCTACATTTTCTTGTATTCTGTTTTCGAAATCAAGGCTTGGTAATGCGGTACTCACATGTATGAATATTATGAGGTGAACATTTTATGTCTTTGATTTCGTAAAGCGAGTGTATACTGCGAGTTTTATGTTAACTCCATTGTTCTTGTTCATATTTTCTTCATGCAGCAGTAGCATCACATTTAGAGAGTTATATATTTAAAACTTCAAATGATTTTTTCCATCTTCTTTATACTTCATTCAAATAATTATTTTGTTCAAGTGTGTTGAGGTTAATGTTTGTACTGCCGAAACTTTGATGGATATGAGAATCAGGTTTGAAGGTGAATTTCTATCGAGTTTGTGCTTGGTATGTTTTCCACTGAGACTGAGTAGATCGCTTGAAGACTGTTTTTGCCTAATGCTGTTGAAATATTGACCTAAAGAAAAAACATTTTTCATCACAATGGAGAAAAATGAGCTACACTTCTCAACTTTGATTTTTAGGCCTTGGGGAACGTCATGGATGGCAAGATGCTAATGAGCAAGACGCAGTTCTATTTATATATATTGGCTATATATTTTGTTTCGTCCAAGCAGGATCCAATCTGTAGACGATTTGACCGTCCCTGCTACGGCTTTGGTTTGGTGGTGAGAGCATAATGCATTGTGACAGTGTATATATATATAGCGGAAAGGGAATTCCAAATCATAGTTTTCAGCATTCGAGCACAATCACAATTGATGGGGAAACAAAAAGGAACGAGGGATGTGACACTATCGTAGATTTGACAACGTCTCACTTAAAAATTTGCTTATGATTTTAACACAATTGCAGAATTGGAGCTAGGTCCTGTATTTAAAGGAAATATACTTAAGCTGCTTTCAGGATGAAACTACATCCTACAAATGAACCTTTCTTTCTCTGTTTTCACATGGCTTCTTGTTATGTCGTCGACACTGCAGCAGCCAGAAAGGGCCATTGTTAACTCAAATTCATCCTTGAGCATTTGAATAACCTGCTTTACCCCCAGCTCCCCCTTAGCTGCCAGGCCATAGATAACTGCTCGACAAAATCTGCAGGAATATGCTTTATATTAACAGAAGGCCAAATCCCTGGTAGGAACAAGGTAGAGCTTAGAAATTGAAGTAAAATTTTTCAAATAAGTTCACCAGAACAGCTTTTGCACCAAGAGCTAAGGCCTTGAATATGTCTGTTCCTCGCCTCACTCCTCCATCGAAAAATACTGGAACTTTACCTTGAACAGCATGGACAACCTGAAATGGTGAAACCATTGAGATATGTGGATATTATACACATGCAGAAATGTTTGTGTCCGCTTGGACCTGTGATTCAAGTTTGGATTTCAAATCCAAATTTTCTTAGATATCCAATCAAATACAAAGGATTAAACTTGTGAATGTGAAAGACATAGTTGTCTCCAATAACTAGCTTGATGTAAGGACCCAATTGATCTTGCTGTGGAACTCAAACATGACAGGAAGCTGCATTCAACCATCTCCAGGAGTCTTTGCTATACATTTGATAGGTCATAGAATTTATATATTTCCTCCAAGGTATGTTGCATCTGTGGTTTAATTTTTTGTAAACAAGAATTGAGAGTTGTATACTGACAAACTTTTGTGCTATGCCTAACATTACTGTTAAAAAGTCTACAAAGCTAATCCATTGAATTTATCAACATTCTATAAAAGACGACATTAAACATATTAATGTAGGGAATAACCTCTTCAAGAACAGATATAGTAGCTGGAGCATAATCTAGTTGCCGAGCTCCATGGTTAGAGACAATGATTCCTGCAACTCCTGCTTCAATCGCTTTTATTGCTGCAAAACAGAAGCATATGCCAAGTTTTTAGAATAGATGCTCAATTAGTGAGAATAACAACAACGCCTCAATCACAAGTTAGTCGGAGTCAGCTATATGCATCCTCGCTATCTGTTTTGCTCAATTTGAACCAATCTCATTCCAATATCAGTAAATTAGGTTCTCTATCACTAAGAGTTCTCTGTATATCCTATTGACATACAAATAGCTAACAAGATTAATAAGACTCCTAGCATGTACTAAAAGGTAACATCTAATTAGTGAGACCCTTGAGTTTGGAAAATTTGGATTGTTGTAAGAAGCTTAAGATCCACCTCTACCACCCTCCTCTGTCGTAGAAAAACAAAAGTTGACTGAAAAAAAAGAGAGTTTATTTTGGTGAATAATGGCAAGTATCTGGAAGAAACCTCTTTTTTGTCTAGCTTAAGTACTAGAATTCATATTCCTGAGAATTTCTCCCTAAAAGATTTGTGACTATGTTCTTCATGATGTTTGTTTGTACCTCTATTTTCCTTACTTGACTGCAGTTACTATCAGATTTTTGCATTAACCAGCTCCCTTCTGAACTTCCCCACGTACGATTTACAACTTAATACCAACCTCCAGCTTTCATGGCCATTTGCTTTGTACATGCTCTTAGATACATAATCAGTGCACAAAACTAAACTATGCAGACATCGAGGGTTCAGTAATAAATACCATCTTCAGAAGTCAGAATGCCCTTAATCAGAATTGGCAACTTGGTAATTGATTTTAACCACTCTATATCCTGCAAAGTTTTTGGATCATAAAAGATTCGAAAAAAGAATGCAGTTGATCATATTTGTATTTTTGGTAAAAAATGAGAATCTGATTCTTCTAAATGTACTTTGTAGCTCAACAATTTACTTATTTTGACATATGTTGACATCCTCAACCAAAATGTTTGTTCTAGGACCAAGAGTGTATATCAATGATATAATATCATCCTGTGTTCTCATATGGTATTAAGGAACAAAAAATGAATAAACTTTAAACTTTGTACCTTCCAACAAAGAGAAGCATCAAAAGTTCCTGCAGCTAAGGCTTCAATATTTGAGCCCTTGTCCTGTAGAGTTTTATTAGTAGATCGATCAGTAAGCATGAACTATACCATTTCCAAGTTGATAGATTACGATGTTCTGCATATCAAACTAATGAATAAGAACGTGAAAGCATATAAAGCAGCAACACATAGATGAGTGGAGAAGCGTTGTGCGTCATATTCAACAAACTGAAGTAGCACACCAGTGCAGTCAAATGGATTAACTTCTCTAGACAAATATCCTACTGATGAGGATGTGATTTCAGGTTCAAACGAGAAAAAAAGGGGGAAATGAGAAGCAATGTTTAGGGAAAAGCCTGTGTCATTGTTACCAAATACATTGTAATACGCAGAAGTATCTTTTCCCAAACTCAAGCATAATAGCAAGTTAACAACTAGTGAAGAGATCAGCTAATTTGCAAGTCAAAGCTGTATTTCCATTGATGGAAACTTAGGTTCTACCTACTGGGCAGCAAAAGAAGTACCTACTTTATAGTTTCTACTTCATAGTCAAATTAACCATTTCAGTTTGCATTACTTGTGAAAAACATGACCTAAGTGTTTGGTACTCAAGGAACTTTATTTTAGGAGTGATAGCATGTATTCTGGCATCGCAATTATTGAAGCTAATCCTAGTGTCAACATCCACCCTGAACAAATGGAAAGATAAAATGAATGAATCATTCAGAAAGAACTCCAGATTTAGTAGAAAAAAAATAGCAAATTATGGTCATTTCAGTCATAGAATAAATTTTGTTTCCTAAGAGAGTTTGAAATTCTCCTCTTTCAGTTGAAAAGTGATTTGTCTGTAATGCCAGAATATATGGTTTTACTTACAGAAACATATTCAGTTGATATAAGACCTTCGAAATTCTTCAACTGAGGTGCGATCATCCTGCAATTGTGACTCTTTTCTTTCTAGATCAACTCAGGAGTACCAAAACTACACAAAAAGTTCCTTAAAAGTGTGGAATGATGAAACTAATTTCTAACCAGACGAGATTGAAGAAAACGATGAAAAGGATTTTAGCTACACTTGAGTGACATCAAAAAGATATATAGCTTACTTATTCTTTATATCTGCCTCCCTTCTACCAAGCCTCGGAGTATCAGCTGTAAGAATAATAGCCCCAAATCCATTCTTCTCAGCTCTATGTACCATAAGTGCTGTTATATCCCTTCTTTTGTAAAACTATTGACAAATGAAATGTAACATTCTGTTTCAATACATAAAAACCAGTAAAGATACATGGAGATCATGATAGTTGAGAAGAAATTTTACGTATATTTGGAAAAAGCGAACAGCATTGCAGCTGGAAGCAACCTCCTCCACTGTGCAGGTTGACATGTATGACAGTCCCTATAACCAAGAGAACTCAGTATCCACACACCAGAATTTGAAATTGATCCGCTTTGGAAAAATATTACTCCTCTGTTTTAATTTGTTTGCCTGGTTTTGACTTGACACAAAGTTTAAGAAAATAGAGAAGACTCTTGAATCTTGTGGTCTTAAACTAAAGATATGTGGAATTTACCAAAATGCCTTTTAATCTTGTAGCAGTATTTTTTTTTTTGAAATGGACTAAAGGGAAAACAAGACAAACATGGAGGGAGTACCATAATAACATCACATGCTGCAGCTCCTCTCGCTGTTGCAACTTCTCCTGGCATAAATACAACAGTTTGATGGAATCAGAGCTACATTGTATGTTCAGCTAAGCGACTAGGGTGCTAATTGATTTAATACAAACCTTCATGATGTGCCAATTTATGCATGGCCGTTGGGGCAATCATAATAGGAGCTGACGTCTTGTGACCTAGAATAGTAGTTGACATATCTATCTTGCTCACATCAACAAGTATTCTAGGCCGAATACTGAGTTTTTGAGAAGTTAGTGATAGATATATGTCTGTGGCTAAATCAACAGCGAGAAATTACAAACTTACATGATTCTACATTTTCTTTAAGGGTGTGTTGGTCCTCAGCTCCTCCAGTATAGTAGTCGTAGTACATTTTCGGAAGGGCTTGCCTAGCAAGCTCTTGGAATTCATTCACGTTAACTGGCTCCCCTGCCATTTAGCTTGCACCTGCAAAACACGAGCACTCACATGTTACATTTCTCGCATTGTAGATTTTTGATCTTGTCTGTCTATTCAAGTGTCAAAACAGGGTCTTATACTTAGAGATGGATCCAGAATATTGCGTTTATGGGTTCTGAATTTTAGAAGTTTTTGCATACTAGGTGAATTTCTTAAGTTAGATACTAAAGCTACTAGGTCCTACCAAAACCGTAATTAGACTCTAGCCCTGCCCCTGCTTATACAACTAGTATGAATCAAGAGACTCAGAAAAATGTCAACCTTTCCGTCCTAAAATAACCAGCTTTAGGTCAATCTAACTGTTTGAGCTATTACTTATTAGTGAGGTCAGAGTTTTCATATACATTGATAAAAAAATGTACTCCCTTTCATTTCAATTTATTTGTCTCACTCTTCAGTTCCCAACTTCCCATATGACATGTTTGAGACACGAGATTAATGAGCATTTTGACACATTTCACATACCTTTAATTCAACCATTAGATAAAAAAGTTGTACCCCCCCTGTCCCATGACTCACTTTCTTTTTTTAGTCTGGTATAAAAAAAAAAGTGTTCCTTTTTTTCTTAAGCTTGGTGGCAAGTCTAACTAACACATATAAAATGAGACGGATGAAGTATTTAGTTTCTTAAACTCCGTATTAAGTCAAAACTAGACAAACAAATTGAAACAAGGAGTAACAAATTAATCACTCAAATTTGTTTAGGTATAGAACAAATCCTTTGTAACAAGGAAGATAAATCCAAGATGAAGGAACAGCAATAAGTAAGAACAATTTATAATTCAGATTCAAACTTGACATCATGTGAAAACGGATCAAATTATTGAAGAAAGCTTCAGAAATTAGAAAGAAAGAAAAAAGAGGATTTTTCTGAGTACCTGCAAAGTACAAAGAAGAGTTGCGCACTTCTCCACTCCTCCCTCTCTTCTTCGTGGTAGTTGAACTTCGACAGAAGTTGCTTTGCATAAATTTTAACACTAGGAAGATTTCACCTTTTTTTCTTTTAATAAATTAAGGTACAGAAGAAGGGGATTTCCAAGTGGCAATTGAACTACCAACAAGGTACCGACCGGGTTGTGGTGCAGTGGTGAAACTGTTTTATTCTTAATCAGAAGTCTTGAGTTCGAGCCTTGGGTATGGACAAAATTCTGTTGGGAGCACTTTCAAATGGACTCTGCACAACGCGATCTGAATTTAGTCGAAGCTTCCATGTGGACTCTAAAACCGGATGGCAAACTAAAAAAAAAAAAACTACCAACAAGGTAAAAATTTAAATAACAGCAACCAACGTGAAAAATTACATACTCGAACTGCTAAATTTTTGAACGGTGCTTTTCAGTTAAGAAAACTGTTTTTTCCTTAATACAACTTGTCAATTGTTTAGCAATATCCTAATCTATAGCTTGGAAGCATGTATTGCCGGAGACTTTTGGCTTTACTTTCCTTTTTAATTCATTTTAAATAATTATGTCTTTTTTTTTTATAGTTATTTAATATTTACTTTATCTATGACATATTTAGAAACATTTTAATATATTTTACATATTTTTAGTTTAAGCTAATAAAGTTTTAAGGTTTTTTTCTTCTTAAATTTCATGTCAAGTTAAAATCAAAAAAATAAATTAATATGAAGGGAGTAATTCTTATTTTGATTTTTAAAATTTTTAGATACAAAAAGCCCAGTGTGAGAAATATGAAGTTTTACATTCAAATTCAAATCTAGTGGATGTGGAATTAGTTAATGTGTGTGTAAGCTAATATAAATATCATCAGAATCCACGAATCAGCTAACAATAAGAACTAAAATGTAAAAGAGTTTTATTTGAACGGCACAAAACTGTGATTTTAGAAAACAAAGAGTAAACTTACTAGAAGATCAAATTGTATCAATCTAACATGACTAAATGAATAATGGGGTGATATTATGTAATAATCAATTATAGATAATCAAAATACGATTATGTGTAAATATGTTTAAATATATTCCCTTTGTTTACTTTTACTTCTTATTATTTGACTTGTCACACTCATTAAGAAAATAATTATTGATACATGTATTTTATCAATCTATCCTTATTAAATGATGTTTAACATTAAGTCTTGGAAAATGATTTGGAGAATAGGTAGGTGAAGGTAAAACATGAAAAAATAATAATTGTATTTTCTTGATATGTCAAAAGTGACAAGTAAAAATGAAAATTTATTTTAAGAATAAGTGACAAGTAAAAGTGTATAAAAACTGAATATGTGTTGACAGAGTATTTCTATTAATGAAGGCAACAGGGTATTAAATAGAATTACATGGAAAATAATAAGACTCCTAAACTAACTGAATTAAAGTAATCTAAATAAATAATTACTGCTGAACTAACTAATGCAATTCTAATACGAGCAAACTACTGATGTCTGAACTAACTCGTGATGTTCTAATAAAGTGAAGGCGTGACCTTTAATAGCGGATATTGAATTTAATGAATATGCATATTTTTCAATTCTTTTGCGTGTATAGTTGTTCTTTTTGCTTCCAAGTCACCCTTAGGACAGGTTGGTCCAGAATCTATACAGTTGACATTTTTAGGTAGGAGGTGTTAAAATTTTAGCTTGATTTTTCGTATTATATTCGAGTTTTACTTTTTTTCTAAAAAGAAAGTTAAAATATTATCATAACTACTTATATTTTTCGAAAGGAAAATATAATTTTCTTTCATATTTTATTATTCTTTTCTCAAATAAAATGTTTGGAACTCTATAAATTGAACGCACCTCTTCTCAGCCTTCACAATGTAATAATTAATTTTTTTTGGTTTATGGGGAGATTTTCTCTCTATAGTTTATTCGATTTGAAATATATATGCCAATTGGCAAAATCATATAATAATATTATATTTTTAGTATAATTTTATGTTGATTTATTGTCTCTATGATTTATATTCGTAAGTATCCATATGACACCCTAATTTTTTCGAACCCAACACAAAGTGTCTTGTGCAATAACGGCAAAATCATAAATTTCACTAAGATAAAATGTAATTTTTGACATATATTTTTTAATATACATGATACAATTTTGTGACGAGACCATTCATTTGGAAAGGAACAGATGATTAAACTACATCCTACGTAGGAACCTTTCTTTCTCTGTCTTAACATAATTTCTGGTAATGTCAGCCACAGTGCAGCAGCCAGCAAGAGCCATAGTCTGTTCCAATTCATTCTTGAGCATTTCAATAACTTGTTTTACCCCAGATTCTCTTTTAGCGGCTAGGCCATAGATAACCGGTCGACCAATCTGCAGGATATATAAAAAAATATTTACGTTATCAGTGTATATAACTTAAATTCATTTCTTTAAATCATTGAGTTTACCAGAACAGCTTTTGCGCCGAGTGCTAGAGCCTTGAATATGTCTGTTCCTCGTCTAATTCCTCCCTCAATAAGAACTGGAACTTTATCTTGAACTACATGGACCACCTAATTTAGGAGATTTCAAGTTAATTATTCTCAAATTTTTAAGATTCAAAATAACACATTTCAGCTTTCAATTGAAAAGAACTTCAAAATGAGCTTGTATTTCAGATCTGAAATTTAAGGGAATCACCTCTTCAAGAACAGAAATAGTAGCTGGAGTGTAATCCAGCTGCCGAGCTCCATGGTTAGAGACGATAATTCCTGCAACTCCTGCTTCAATTGCTTTCATTGCTGCAAAAATATTCAGTGTTTTCCATCAAACACATATATGGAATTTAGAGAGAAATTATTGGAATCATGTACAATGAGATATGGAGCTGATAAGAGTTTCTGTTGACTTGAGCTAAGGTTTATGATAAATATTATACCATCTTCACTAGTGAGAATGCCTTTTATCAGGATTGGCAACTTGGTAACTGACTTTAACCATGCTATTTCCTGCAAATTTCATCATATGATCTTTCTCATGTGATATTAAGTAACGCAACGCATATATTTAACTTTCAAATCATGTACCTTCCAGAAAAACGAACGATCAAGAGTTTCTGCAGCGCAAGCTTTTTCCTGCAGAATTTTATTAGTAAGCATGGTGTACACTATTTCAAGTTTCGCCTTTCAGCATAACATGTAATTTGTCTAATACTCCTATTTGCTTTTAGTAAAAAGCCAGAATATTTACTTACAGAGACAAATTTAGTTGATAGAAGACCTTCAAAGTTCCTCAATTGAGGTCCGATCATCCTGCATTAATTCTCTTAATAGATCAACACAGGATTACCAAAATTATAAAATTTCTCAAGTACTGAACAATTAAACCAACTACTTCCGGATAAGAATGAAGATGAATCATGGAAAGGATTATAGCTAGACTTGAATGACAACAACTGTATATACAACTTACTTATTTGTTATATCAGCCTTCCTTCTACCAAGCGCAGGAGTATCAGTAGTGAGAATTATAGCCCTGAACCCATTACTCTCAGCTCGACGTACCATATGTTCTGTTATCTCTCTCTTGAGAGCCTATTGTCAAAGAATAAACTATAAATCTCTATCTGTTGCAAAACATGAAAAATCAGTATTTACATATGAAGATAACGAGAGTTGGGAATAATATCTTACAAAAGTCTGAATGAAGCGAACAGCCTTGCACGTAAATGACAATCCCTGTATCCAAGAGAATTTAGCATCCAGACACCAGAATTCGATAAAATTTGTTTTTTCAGAAAATATTACCGCGATAACATCACATGATGCAGCGCCTCTAGCTATTGCGATTTCTCCTGGCATAAATATAACAGCTTTCTGGAATCAGAGAAACATAAGCGACTAAGGAGATACTCTCCCGTTTCAATTTGTTTCTCTTACTTTCCTTTTTAGTCGGTTCCTCTTTCCTTCTTTGAGAACTCTTTAATTCTAACTTTCCACATGACATATTTAAAAACACAAGATTAAAGATCTTTTGGTACATTCTACGTATCTTTAGTTTAAGATCACAAGATACAAAAATCTTCTTTACTTTCTTAAATGTTATCTCAAGTCAAAACCAAACAAACAAATTGAAATGGATGGAGTAATTGATTTAATACAACCTTCAGGGTGTGCAAATTTATGCATCATAGTTGGGGCAATCATAATAGGAGCTGACGTCTTGTGACTGAGTATAACAGTTGACATGTCTATTCTGCTCACATCAACAAGTATTCTTGGCTGGATTCTGAGTTTTTTGAAAATTAGTTAATAGTGATAGATATCTGTCCATGGCCAATTCAAGAGCAAGAAATTACAAACTTACATGATTCTACGAAATGCTTCGATGTTTTCTTCGAGTGTGTACTGGTCCTCAGCTCCTCCAGCAAAGAAGTCGTAGTACATATTTGGAAGAGCTTGCTTAGCTAGCTCTTCAAATTCATTCACATTAACTGGTTCACCTGCCATTTAGCCTGCACACACGAGCATTCATATGTTAAATTGTTCTTGTTGTAGAATTTTGGTCTTGTTTTGAGGGAAGAATTTGAGGTTTTGAAGTATGAATATTAGTACCCATAGGATACAGATAATAGTTCACACTTCCAGTATCTCCACCTTCTTGTTTGTTATAATTTAGAAACTCATAGATCAAATTAGCTGATAGCTGTAGTTGAACTTAGAACTTTTGAATGCAGGGTCCATACTCACATATAGGCATAAGGGCTAAGGCTATTTCCCAAAAGTCCTTTTTTCTAGAACTTAGAAGCACAATTAGCTCATAGCTGTGCTGAATTTAGAGATAGCCTTTTAAATGCAGGGTCCATTCAGCTATATACCTACGGCTTCTAAGTTATAAAACAAGAAGGTGGAGAAGCTGGAGAACTGAACTCCTTTCTGTATCCTACAGGTACTAAATTGTTTTGCCTCAAAACCTCCGATTCTGCTCTCAAAAGAATCAAAATTCTACAACCAGAGTGATTTAACATACAAATGCTCGTGTTTGTAGGCTAATAAATGGCAGGTGAACCAGTTAATGTGAATGAATTTGAAGAGCTAGCTAGGAAAGTTCTTCCAAAGATATACTATGACTTCTTTTCTGGAGGAGCTGAGGACCAGTATACACTCAAAGAAAATATTGAAGCATTTCGTAGAATCACGTAAGTTTGTAACATCTTGCTCTTGATTAGGCAATAGAGATCACAGCACTAACCTTTCAGAAACTCAGTATCCGGCCAAGAATACTTGTTGATGTGAGCAAAATAGACATGTCAACTATTATACTCGGTCACAGGACATCAGCTCCAATTATAGTTGCCCCAACTTCGTCGCATCAATTGGCACATCCTGAAGGTTTGGATAAAATCAATTAGTAAAAACTAGTCTGTTAGCTTAAGGTACCCCCACCGCGTAGTTCTTACTCCAAAATGCTGTTGTATTTATGCCAGGAGAAGTTGCAACAGCTAGAGGTGCTGCAGCATGTAATGTTATCATGGTAATAGTTTTAGTTTGGTCAAAAACATACCTAAAGTATCTACTTTGAGTTTCATACTTGAACTATCAGGTGTGCAAGTTTCCTACCTGAACTATTACCAACTATTTATCAAACAACAATTCAATTATCAGGTAGGAATATGTAACATTTGATAGTTGAGGTATCATTGGATACATAGTTGGTGATAGTTTAAGTAGGAAATTTGTACACGTGATATTTCAGTTATGAAACTCAAAAAACCAGGATACTTTTAGCTATAATATTTTTGACCCTTCCCTCTAATATTTTCTAAAAAAAAAGATCAAGTTCGAATTCTGGTATGTGGATGCTGAATTCTCTTGGATGTAGGGAGTGGCATTTACGTCAACATGCACAATGGAGGAGGTTGCTTCAAGCTGCAAGGCTGTTCGCTTCATTCAGACTTTCGTAACTTATTACCCCCAACTCTCACATCCCAGTACATATTTACTGATTTTTGTGTTCTATAACAGATAGGTAATTTTTTTTGTCTTTGTAAATAGGCTTTCAAGAGAGAGATAACAGCAAATATGGTACAGAGAGCTGAATGCAATGGGTTCAGGGCTATAATTCTCACTGTTGATACTCCCAGGCTAGGTAGAAAGGAGGCAGATATAAAGAATAAGTAAGTTGTATATACAATTGTTATCATTCAAGTCTAGCTAAAATCCTTTTCATGATTCATCTTCATTCTAATTCGGAATTATCGGTTTCATCATTCGGTACTTGAAATTTTTTTTTTATATAATTTTGGTAATCTATGTTGATAAAGAGAATTAATGCAGGATGATTGCACCTCCTTTCAAGAACTTTGAAGGTCTTATATCAACTGAAGTTGTTTCTGTAAGTAAAAGCTATTATTAGACAAATTACATGTTAAGCTGAAAGGCAAAACTTGAAACTCCTTAACGAAATTGTCTTACTTTGCAGGATTACAATGTCTCAAATTAGCTAGTTCCTCCTACTATTAGCATTGGTTTTCTCTTTTATTTAGTTAAATGACACAATTCGCCATCTATATATATACTTGAAAAATAGTGTACACTAGGCTTACTAATCCACAGATAAATTTCTGCAGGACAAAGGCTCAAATGTTGAAGCTTACGCTGCAGAAACTCTTGATCCTTCGTTTTGCTGGAAGGTACATAATTTAAAAGTTAAATATATGTGTTCCTTAATACCACATGAGATGATCATATGATGAAATACAGTCTTGGTCCTTGAATGCAAATTTTATTGAGGCTGTCAACATTTGTTAAAATATGTAAAATTGACAAGCTTAAAAGTACATTAGGGAAGGATCATATCTAGTTTCATAGTCTTCTGTAATCCTCACAATCTCCAAAAACTTTGCAGGATATAGCATGGTTAAAATCAATTACCAAGTTGCCAATTCTGATTAAGGGTGTTCTCACTGGTGAAGATGGTAATAATTTTTATCACTGAACCTTAGCTTAAGTCAACAGAAACTCTAATCAGCTCCATATGATTTAACATATATATACTATATAAACTTGATTTTGCGACTAAGTCTCACCAATTGAGCATTTCTTTCAAAGAATTTTTTCATACTATTCTTTGCAGCAACCAAAGCAATTGAAGCAGGAGTTGCAGGAATAATCGTCTCTAACCATGGAGCTCGGCAGCTGGATTACACTCCAGCTACTATTTCTGTTCTTGAAGAGGTGATTTTCTTCCTTACATGTTTGATGTCCTCTTTTTAGCATGTATATTGGCCTCCACATATTCTTTCCTGAATGTTCAAATGGTTTCAGGTGGTCCATGCTGTTCAAGGTAAAGTTCCAGTTCTTTTTGATGGAGGAATTAGGCGAGGAACAGACATATTCAAGGCGTTAGCACTAGGCGCAAAAGCTGTTCTGGTGAACTTAATGATTTACAGAAATGAATTTAACTTGTATACGCTAAGAGTGTATTGAATTTAACTTAACATTTACGCTCTACAGATTGGTCGACCAGTCATCTATGGTCTGGCTGCTAAGGGGGAGACCGGGGTAAAGCAAGTTATAGAAATGCTCAAGAATGAATTGGAGCAGACCATGGCTCTTGCTGGCTGCTGCACTGTGGATGACATTACCAGAAGCCATGTTTTTACAGAGACAGAAAGGTTCCTATGTAGGATGTAGTTTAATCCTATGTTCCTCTAAATAAACGGCTTATTAGCCCCAAACTCTACAATCATGTCACATCTTGCTTTCTAATAATCCTCTGTGTAGTGGCATTTCTGCTCCTCTCCAATAACTAAATCCTTGTATAGGATTGTGCTAATTTCCTTATGGTACCTGCAGTGGCGTAGCCACATACAATAAAGGTTCATCTGTTGAACACCTTTCATCGAAAAATTATACTTAACTGTAGACATCAAAAGTTATATTCTATACATAAATATTAAATTTTAGTGAAATTTATGTCTTCGTAATTAGGTACCTGCACTTTCCGGTGTGAGACACTTCATATTTTAAAATGTCAACTATATAGATTCTGGACCAACCACTCCCTCTGGTTGACACTGAAGGAAAGTAGAACACTATACACGCAAAGGCATTGAAATATATGCACCTATTTTAGATATATATATAAAACTCAATATCCGCTATGAATGACCACACTAAACCAACAGGGGCATGGCAAGTGTTTGCTCATAGTCTTGAACTAACTTTTGTGGTTGAGTTAACCAAAAGCTCATTTCTTTATTAGACTTCACCCTGTATTACACCAGGGCCAATATCTCATGAAATTAATCTTCTCTTGTGCTCAAATCTTGTTCTGCATCATGTGTGGCAAGATTTGAATTGCTTTCCTGCAGTAATTTTGTAATAAAACTAGACTATTGTAATCCATTTGAATATCTTAATATCTGAAATCGATGCTTTAAATAGAAATATTGCAATTGAACAACATTACAAGCAAGATGTGACACAATTGTAGAGTTGGGGCTAGGCCATTTTATTTAAGGAACAGAGATTACATCCTACAAAGGAACCTCTCTTTCTCTGTCTTAACATGGCTTCTTGTAATATCATCCACAGTGCAGCAGCCAGTAAGAGCCATGGTCAGCTCAAGTTCATTCTTTAGCATTTCAATAACTTGCTTTACTCCAGATTCTCCCTTAGCAGCCAGGCCATAGATAACTGGTCGACCAATCTGCACGAATATACAAAAAATATTATTAAGACAATCAACGTATACAAGTTAAATCCATTTCTTTAAATCATTAAGTTTACCATAACAGCTTTTGCCCCTAGTGCTAATGCCTTGAATATATCTGTTCCTCGCCTAATTCCTCCATCGAGAAGAACTGGAACTTTACCTTGAACAGCTTGGACCACCTGAAACCATTGAAAATTAAGGAGGGATATATGGAAGTCAATGCACGAGCTAAGAAGATTCCAAATAACATATTTCAGCTTTCAATTCAAATGAGCTCGTAATTCAAACATGTGAGGAAGGAAATCACCTCTTCAAGAACAGAAATAGTAGCTGGAGAGTAATCTAGTTGTCGAGCTCCATGATTAGAGACGATAATTCCTACAACTCCTACTTCAATTGCTTTCATTGCTGAGAAAAAACAATAGTATATGCCAGTCAAATTGTAGGAAAATCTGAGGTTTTCTATGCAAACAGCTAAGGTTCAGTGATAATAATAGTACCATCTTCACCATTGAGAACACCCTTAATCAAAATTGGCAACTTAGTAATTGATTTTAGCCACGCTATATCCTGCAAAGTTTTCAGAGAGTGTGAGGATTACAGAATGATCATATTTGACTTCAACACTATTTCAGCAATTTCACATATTTTAACATATTGTCGACACTCGAGAAATTTGAGTTCGTGTATCAAAGATTGTATTTCATCATATCTTCTAACGTGGTAAGTAATAAGGAACACACACATTTAACTTTTAAATCTTGTACCTTCCAGCAAAGCGACGGATCAAGAGTTTCTTCAGCATATGCTGCAAGATTTGAGCCTTTGTCCTGCAGAATTTTGTAAGTGGATTAGTAAGCATAGTCTACACTGGTTTCAGGTTTTTGTTTTTTTTTTTAATCAAAGCTGGTCTCAGGGACCATTTATTAGAAACTAAAAAGGAAACAACCAGATCATCTGGTCCAAAAACAATCTACTCTGTCCAAAAACAAAATACATAAATGAACAACCAAAGAAATGAAAAAAGAGTTGGTCGTCTTCAAGCTTGAGCTTCCATGGAGGATGAAGACGAGGTGCTGCCTTGGAGTGAAATCGAGCTGCCGCAACCAGCTGCGTTCGGTTCGTTTCCGTCCCACTGAATCCACACAGCTCGAACAACTTAGGTAAGAATCGATCTACTCCCTAATTCGCTTTTGATGTTGTAAACGATCCTTGAGCTCCATTTCTAAGTTTTACCCTTTCCTGCAGATTGAGTCAGAAACCCTAACTAATACCACTGCATAGGCCAGGTAATTCTTATTAATTTTGCTGAAGATCGTTCCTTTAAGTACACTACTTCACTGATGTTTAGATTTATATATCTTGATAAACCCAATATGCTTTCCTTTTCTTTGTGCTTTCACCTGAAATACTATTGTTGCTTCCCGCATTGTGCATTAGTATCATTATCACTGTAGCCATATTTTCTGTTTTGCATTTTTCTGATTCTCAAGTTTGGGAATCCTTGGATGACGGAAAAATCGACCTCTCCGATGAAGGTAGCAGTGAGAAAAGGATAGAAGATAGTTCAAATGCCTCCAATATATAGACATAGATTGAAATGGATCCGAATTTGGACAAATTTCACTGAAGACACTCAAAAACTCTCACAAGTGCCATGAAATAAGGTCCTTTGAAGACTTCTTCAACTCGGATTGATCTGATCTAAACCACAAAATGAAGTTGAATGAACAATGTTTTCTCCTCTTTCATCTTTGTGCACTGTTATACTTCGATTTAATTCATCCATGACCTTCTCTGCAGGCTGAGCCCCAAAGAGGCTGATACCACTGCATAAGGAGGCCACATATGAGTTCCATCTCCGCATAAACAATTACATCCACTTATGCAAGTATGCAGGTACTACCATCGCCTTTTGATATTTCTTTGTCATCCATGTCTGGTTGTTCTTGTTTGTCTCAATTCTGTTTGTGTATTGAAACTCCTGTTTTGGATGTTTCGAATTCTAAGATTGGGAGTTTGTGTTTTATCTAGTGGTGTCAGGTTAATATATCTATCACGAGTTGATTTCTTAGGGTCACTCAACTAATAGTTATTATCTAAGAATGTCACATTCTCTTTTAAAGAAAATTGGAATGAAGAAGAAAGTGACTTTCTGAGATAATAACTATTACTTGAGTGACCATCTGAGAAATCAACCTTATCTACTATAGATAGCAGAATTTTTTATGGTTTTACTTACAGAAACAACATCAGTTGATATAAGACCTTCAAAATTCCTCAGCCGAAATGATATCATCCTGCAATTCTCACTCTTAGTAGATTAACACAGTATTACTAAAAAGAAATTTTCTTTAAGTGCTAAAATGGTGAAACCAACTTATTCCAGATTAGTATGTAAAGAATTCAAGCATAAAAAGATCTATAACTTACTTATTCTTTATATCAGCCTCCCTTCTGCCAAGCCTTGGAGTATCAGCAGTGAGAATTATAGCCCTGAACCCGTTGCTCTCAGCTCGACGTACCATAAATTCTGTTACATCTCTCCTTTTGTAAACCTATTGACGAAGAATAAATTACCTATCTGATAACAGAACACATAATATGTAACAATGATCAGAGTTTGGGATAGTAAGAGTTACATATATTTGAAAGAAGCGAACAGCATTGCAGCTTGAAGCAACCTCCTCCACTGTGCATGTAGACATAAATGACAGTCCCTACATTCAAGAAAACTCAACATCTATGTTGAAACATATTATAATTAAGTAATAACAACGTAAGCTTTTCGATGAGGCAGTCATACAATATCAATAATCCACGAGTTAATTTCTCAAAAAGTCACTCAACTAATAGTATTATCTCAGAAAATCACCAATCTTCTTGATTTCAATTTTCGAAAAAGAAAGTGACTTTTGAAATAATAATTAATTAGTTAATGATCATCTCAGAAATCGTCTTAACATTCCACACACCAGAATTGGAAACAGATATTTTACCATGATAACATTACATGCTGCAGCACCTCTAGCTGTTGCAACTTCTCCTGGCATAAATACAACAGCTTGTTGGAGTAAGAACTACGCGGTGGGGGTACCTTAAGCTAACAGACTAGGTTTTACTAACTGATTTTATCCGAACCTTCAGGATGTGCCAATTGATGCGCAGCAGAAGGGGCAAGTATAATTGGAGCTGATGTCTTGTGACCGAGTATAATAGTTGACATGTCTATTCTGCTCACATCTACTAGTATTCTTGGCTGAATACTGAGTTTCTGAAAGGTTAGTATTGCTACCATCTTTTTTGCCAAATTAATCAAGAGCAAGAAATTACAAACTTACGTGATTCTATGAAATGCTTCGATATTTTCTTTGAGTGTGTACTCATCCTCAGCTCCTCCAGCAAAGAAGTCATAGTACATCTTTGGAAGAACTTTCCTAGCAAGCTCTTGAAATTCATTCACATTAACTGGTTCACCCACCATTTTAGCCTGCACACACGAGCGTTCGTATGTTAAATTCATCTCATATAGTTGAACTTTGTATTCAATATATCCCTCAAGTTTGTTTAGGAATAAAAATCAATTTAGCTAAACAAATAATTACTCTAGAACACAAACTCAAGATCAAAGGATAGCAATATATAGGATCAACTATGTTGCTCCGACTCTTCAAAACTGTCAAGGGGTGAGTGTCGAAAGCACGTTTGGAGAGTCCGATCAACATAGGAAAGAGTAACATGATAAGGAACTAGGCCATAATATTTTTCAGATTCAGATATCCCATCATGTGATCGATTTGACGAGTAAACACTACTCAAATCAACAAACAGCAAACACAAAAATTGTAAAAGCAAATGTTGAGATATTAGTAAAATAATTAATTAAAAGTAAAGGCGAATTGTCCTATGTTCATATGTTCAATTCTCACCGTCACCCAAAAGCAAAAACATATTTTCATTTTCCATAGGTAGGTACAGATCTATCTAAAGTTGATGTTACGGGTTTGGCAGAATCCAGTAGCTTTAGTGGTGCTAACATATCCAGTTAACTTAAACTAAAAATCCAGATCCAGTTGTCATTCATAAACTTAAAATTTCGAATCTGTCTATGTGTTGAACAAGTACATATGGAGAAAACAGAAGTTTAGATCAAAATTTAATTAAATTTTGGAAGTAAAAACATTGAATACCTGTTGTATAGAAAACAGAGAAGAGTTGAAGTTCACTGCTCAATTAGTTAATGGCTGTAGTTGAACTAGAGAATTATAGTTCACTGTAAATGATTAGCATGATTCAAGATTACAATAATCAGATAGTAGGAGGAATATCTAATTTAGGGAGAAAGTGGTAAGTAATACAGTTTCCACTTAATACAATTGAAACTTACGTGTATAATTAAGATAGATACATATTTTGTATGATAACTGAACTATTTTGAGTCGAACATTTTTAATATGAATATTATATTATGTGTTTAAATGCTCAACTAAAATATATTGTATTTCGAATGTATAAATAAAATTTTATAACAATTTAAGACTGTCAATGTATTAAGTCTAAAATATATGAAGCTCAATTTAATAAAAAGGGTTCAATTACAAAATTAGAAGGGAAAACTAAAGGGAGTGATCCTTTGTTTACTGTTTAAACCCAAAATGGCCACTTTCTGCCTTTCTCTGAATTACCAAAAATGGCCATTTTGGGTTAAACAATTACCGAATGGTCATTTTTTTTGGTGTTCACTCTTAATTTTCTCTCTTCCAATTTTTTAAAATTTGATTTATTTATTTTTTAAAAAAAATTAAAATTTGATTTACAATGTATCTGGTACAAATGTTATTGTTGATAATTTCAAATCTAAATCAGTATGAATTTGGTTTATAGTTATGTATCTGAGACATAACTTATATGTTTGATACATAACGTATGTATCGTTGCTATGTATCAAGCGACGGAGCAATGCATCCGCGAGTTCTGAAAAATTTGAAGTTATTGTAATTTAGAAAACTTTCTAAATAAGATGTAATAGTACCTAAATTATTGAGTTTTGTGTACTTTATACTATTTTTTATCGTGTGGTATATTTACGTAAGGTACCCAAATCAAAGTGCATTTAATGGAAACTCCAACCAAAAAGGGCTAATGGGCCTCTTTCAGGCTTGGGGGCTTATCAGGATCACCGCATTCCTCAATCATATGAGCCCAAACGATCTGTTAAGGTACCGGCCCGTTTGGCCCAAAAATACTTGGATAAACTACATAATTAGACATACATAACTACTATATATACATATTTTATCTATAGTTTAAAAATATTACTCATAATACCACTTTTTAATAAATATACCATATATTTTAAAAAATTAAATCAGATACACAAATTTCTTAAATATGAAATTGAATAATTATCTTAAAATTTAAATCCCTTAATTAAAGGTGCTTTAACAATTCAACCTCCTTCAGTCTCCTCCCCAATAATATCTCTCCCCCACCCACCCACCCCCACCCCTTACCGAATTTCACCCTCAATTCAAAAAAGAACTCCGGGAATGGCAAAACTTTGCGTTTTCATATAATCGCATTATGAATGTAATGTTGTGCACTATCTGCTTGCTTAGAGTGTGATTATAGCTTTGGTATAACATTTTAGAAGGCAAAGAGGCAACCACCCTTCTAAACAAAGAATTTTATATACTTCTTCTTTGTTCTCTACTTTTTAGGCATTGCTTCTTCTCTGCAATTCTTCCAATTACTTGTTTCAGTTCAATTTACATTAAATACTTCCTCCTTACTCCGACGAGTCGTCGGACGCCGATGAAGACATGTGCAGGTTTTTACATTATTTATTTTTGTTGTTTCTCAACTATTTTAATGGTTGACTGTTCACAAAATCAGATGATTCTTGTTAAAGGTTAATTCAAATTAATAAATCGTATATCTCATCTTTAAAAATTGATGGATACATGTATCTCGTCGTTAATGATTAAAACCAATGAAGAAAATGAAGAGGTTAACCCAAATTAATAAAAATTGATGGATACATGTATCTCGCCGTTAATGATTAAAACCAATGAAGAAAATGAAGAGGTTAACCCAAATTAATAAATCGCGTATCTCGGCTTAGATACATGTATCTTGTCATTAATGATTCAAGCTGATGAAGAAGAGATAAAGAGGTTAATCCAAATTAATAAATTGTGTATCTCGGCTTGGATACATGTATCTCGTCATTAATGATTCAGGCTGATGAAGAAGATGAAGATGTTAATTCAAATTAATAAATCGTGTATCTCAACTTTAAAAATTGTTGGATACATGTATCTCGCCATTAATGATTCAATCCGATGAAGAAGATGAAGAGTACAATAACAAAATTAATTAGGTTTATGATTTCGTTATTTTAGGAATATTTGTTAGAGATGATACCCAAGATCCTGTAAATTTGTTGAGTTGTTAATTAGTCAGCAATTAATCCTTTAATTAAGAAAATAAGTTACAACCCCATTAATTCAAATTAATAAATCGTGCATCTCAGCTTTTAAAACGATTGGATACATGTATCTCGCCATCAATGATACATGTATCTCGAGACCAAAATATGGTATAAAAAGTAATATTACAAACTATCGAGAATCCTAGTAATTGAAATCTAAAGTAATGAGATTTATGTAAGATGCCCAAAATACTTTCTGTTGATCTTCTCAACTCACATAATTGAAACAAATAGTAACTTCTCAACTCACATATTTTAAAAAATGAAAAGTGGTCATTGTCATAGAATTTTTAATTAACTTATATGTACATTAGTTTCTTATAAATAAAATTTTAAAAATCACATTTGATTCATGGTATATATTTAATGGAAAAATCCTTTTGGCCATAAAAATTTGGCCATAATTTGGCCAGAATAGTAAAATGACATGTTCACACTATAAACTAGTTTATTTTTGGACATTTTTGCCCTTTAACTTAAATATTGAATATATTCTTCAATTATGTTTTCAATACATTGAAAATGATTAATTAGATTAATTATTGATAATTCATAATTAAACATGAGAAAGGAACCACGAAATTCACCAAAAGAAAATATAAGTCTTACCCACTCTTCTTACTTGAAATTTTCAAGATCTATAAAAATAATTAAAAATATGACAGTAGTAGTAAAATATATATATATTATTTATTTTTTTCAATTTCTAAATTTCCCCCTTTCTACTTATTCTTTTTTTGTTTATTTATTTTGCATTTCTTCTTTCTTAATGA